>OX638299.1:24446581-24538370 GCA_951812265.1 Taphrorychus bicolor | reverse complement strand
CGTATTTGTTTGGAAAAATTCAACTAAGAATTACGCTAAATTTGTTTTTAAAAATGAATAAAAGCATTTAAATGCACGTTTTAAAGTGTTTTAAAAAACTGTGTATAAAAATTAAATTATGGAATATTTGGAAAAATTTGGGTTACGCTTAAGGCCAAAAATTGGCTAGAAAATAACACAGAGCATCTAAAAATGCAAACTTGGAATATTTGAAGAAATTCCATTAAGATTTACGCCTAAATTGGCATTGAAAATGTCTTAAAGCATTTAAAAACGCAAATTTTCTAAATCGGTTAAAAGATGACTAAAATGTGTTCAGATGACTGAAAAATCAGGTTGTTAGAATTAGAAACACAAATTAGTTAAAATTACTTAAAGTGTATAAACATTAGAATGTGAAATTTATAGAGGAATTTGAAAGATTTAAGGCCTATTCAGTTAGAAAATGACACAGAGCGTCTAAAAATGCAAATTTGGCGTATTTGTTTGAAAAAATTCAACTAAAAATTACGCTAAATTTGTTGTTAAAAATGAATAAAAGCATTGAAATACTCGTTTTAAAGTGTTTTAAAAAACTGTGTATAAAAATTAAATTATGGAATATTTGGAAAAATTTGGGTTACGCTTAAGGCCAAAAATTGGCTAGAAAATAACACAGAGCATCTAAAAATGCAAACTTGGAATATTTGAAGAAATTCTATTAAGAACTACGCCTAAATTGGGCATTGAAAGTGTTTTTTATGAAACGATGACAATAAATTGTATGAAAACATTATAATTACCACCAAACCTATGAAAGATATGATTACATGCAAGAAATGAGAACAAGCAACAAAAAAAAATAGAACTATGAAATAAAACCTGTAAAAAATCTGAAATTTGATCAAACACCCTGTATCTTGGTTGCAAAGCATTTTCAGATACAACCTTACTAAAAACTTCCTTAAAATCTTAACTTAAGACTTAAAATCCATTTCCTTATTCGTGGTTTACCCGTTTAATCTTGACTCATCCTGCATGACTTGTAATCAGACCTAAATAACCTAAAGTAAGAAAAAATAGTAAAAACGGCAACACCGCAGTTAGTTTATTAACTATGAAAAGTAAATTTGTTATGACGTTTTAGGATTATCTTCCGTACTTCAGCTACTAAACTATGAATTCGGCCTTGGAGCTTTTGCCTAAAAGAGACAGTTTCGGAATATACTATAAATAAATCTCAAATCAAACCTGATGAAACATGATAATCAATATCAGGTTTTAAGTTCGCTCTCATATCTAAATAAGTTGGTCCGCCATATTGCCTTGGGGGACAAACATGTCAAATGACGTAATTCTCGAATGGTCAATTTATTGAATGGTGCTAAAGAGTGAAGACCAATGACTTAGAGGATATGGACAGAGCTAAACAATGGTGATATTTCCCTAAAAATGGTCCCGTTTTTTGGACAGCACTCTTAAGATTCTCATGACGTAATGTTGTCGTCAGCGCATGACCGGATATTGTTGTTGTTGTTGTTGACTTCCTGATGGCGTCTGATCCAAGTTGGGCAATTTAACCCGAATTTTTGACCGGATATTGATTGTGTCGATTGTTTTGGTTGGAAGTTAAATTTTAGAAATCCTTGGAGCTAGGTCACCTAATTTGATTGGGAATTAGAAGTAATAAAAATAATGACAGTGACAACTGTTTTACAATAATGTGACGTAAGACGTTATGACGTCACCGAGACGTCACTTCCGGCGGTGTTCAAAGGTTCACGCTGCTAAAAAGGGGGGTCCAAACTGTAAAACAGGAGGGGGTCTCCAGATTAGCTCAATTGTGAAGACAGAGCGGACTTTGACGGCTCTGACAAATTACCTCGTTTTCGTCGTACAATTAATTAACAGGATTCTTCGTAGTATAATATTATCAAAACTCATTTATGCATCCCCCTGTTGTAGATGTATGAATTATATTTATATAAATTTTAATAGAATTAGTTGAATTTATTTAAATATTAAAATTTATATAAATACATTTAAAAAACATTTAAATAGAGATAATTACAGCAAAACTTACACAAAAACATGGTAAAAACTAACAAAATATTATTTTTATTTTTGTGCGTTCAGTATCAAATTTAAAGTAATTTTATTATATTTTGTTACATTTAATTTTTATTTTTTTTTGATGATAGATTGTTATTGAATTATGAAAAATTAAAAAAATTATTTTCAATAATGCTTAACATTGTTATCAATTTCTAGGAAGCAAAATTTCAAAATCATCAAAATTTTCAAAAAATTTCAAAAGTATTTTTTAGTTTTTTCTTTTTATTCTATTTTTATTTACTCGTTACTAGTGTCACTAAGCATGTGATTAGTTGAATCGTTGAAAAATAACCCGTGGGTAATAAATTATTATTCCCTGGTGGGTGATAGATGTTATCATCTATAAAAAAAGAACTAGGGAATAATAGGCACATTATTACACAGTCGTAGAAAAATCATTGTTCTGATATTATCACAGAATAAAACTCACTTTATTCTTTTGTTGCCTGTTCCACATATTTCGCTGTTTGCTGCATGCTCAATTTGGCGTTAAATCCTCAAGCAGCCACCAAACAAATCAGGGCGCTAAATATGAAGCAATTTTTATGCATAGAGCGACTGCTGATTTAATATTAACCGAATCTGTCCTTTGTATCTCTCGGCGCTGTGTGTTTATGTTCCGACTGATTTATAACAAAGGGTGGCTTTCATCACTCCCCTAAGGGTAAACCCGACGTTATAACACCCCGCAAAAATATAGCTCATAATGCAGTCAAATGCCCATTTAAATATTTAATGAAGAGTGATGATCCGATTTATAAGATTCATCAGGGCGGTTTAAATTTATGGGTAATCGATTACGTACCGCTGATGTAGGAGGTCTTGTCGGAGGAAGTCGCAGATGTCTAAGAAAGTTTGTCTACAGAGAATAGGTGTTGTGAATAAAAATTAGTTTTTTTTTAGATATTACAAAAAAAAACATCGATAACAGGCGGATACATAAGTGAGTTTTCATAATATTATACGACGAAAAATCCTATATTTAATAAATATAATTTATAAAAATTTTAATAGAATTAGTTGAATGTATTTATGTTGATTTAGCTTTATTTAGAAATATTTACATGTGCATGTAAGTTATTTATAAATACATTTTTTCTACAAACGTCAAATAATGACGCATTTTACGCTTTCATTGACGTGTGATTCACATTATTTGAAATTGATCGTTTGAAGAAAAAACGTTGTATGCATTACGAGCAAAAAGTAACTTTTTTGCTCTCGAGTGATTGCCGCTCGACGCGAAGCGACGCGAAGCTCGAGAAACTTCACTCTCCGAGCAAAAAAGTTGTACTTTTCACTCGTAATACATAAATAACTATTTTCTATGATTAGAATGTGTTTATAATAAACTTTTTGTATTTAGTATCTCTTTAGCTATATTTATATGGATTTTTATAATATATTTACATGTATTTATCTGTACTTCATAAACACTTTTCTTTAGTTGGTACACCTATTTAGCATATGTCACGAAGGGTATGGCGGTGCCATACCCGTCGTGTTAAAGTTAACAAGAAGTGTCTAAAACCTGCTTTAAAAAGTTCAAACAATAAGTAAATTTCATTTAAAGTTAATTTTTCGAGTTGGGCGACTGTTCAATCAATAACATCGTTTTTACTTCTTGTTGGAATCTTTTGAAAGTCCTTTTTCTTTTTCTTCTTGATCTCTCCTTTCTCCTCTCAAATAAAGAAAGTTCCATTAACTCATTGAGTCAGGCAATGTACCTTTTTGGTTGTCGCTTTTTTTCACTTGTAGTATCGAATTTTTGCCATTAAAAAAATCACTTATAGGACTTATTTCATTCGAATTAAGTTTCTTTCGTTGTTTGGTGACTGGAAGGATTTACCGAGCAAAAACAGAAAAAAAAATTGAAGATTTTTTAGAAACTGACCAATGGTAGGGTGTATCGCGTCTTTTTTTCTCAATTTTTAACTTTGACGGTCTCTAACTTTAGAATAGCTGGACCGATTGAACAAAATTCAAGTGTTTTTTCCTCTTCTGGGTGTCTTCTTTCTTCTACCACAAACGAATGTCCTATTAGGTTAATAGTTTCCGAGATAGACCCCTTCGATGATTACTTTTAAGGCAACTTTAGAATCGACTTGATTGCCATTTAAAAAAAAATCACTTATGGGCCTTATTTCATTCGAATTAAGTTTATTTCCTTGTTAGGTGATTGGAAAAATTCCATTCCGAGCAAAACCAGCATAAACAAAATTTCTCAAGTTTTTTAGAAACTGACCAAAGAGAAGTATCACGTTCGAATTTGACGGTCTGCAACTTTAGAATAGGTGGACTGATTGGAATAAAGTCAACTGCTTTTTCTTCTTCTGGATGTCCTCTTTCTTCTACCACAAACGGAAGTCCCATTAGGTTAATAGTTTCCGACATAAACCCCTTCGGTTGTTGCTTTTAAGAAACTCTTAGAATCGAAATGTTTGTCATATAAAAAAAAAAACACTTATGGGATCTATTTTATTCGAATTAGTTGTTTTGCTTCGTTGTTAGGTGAATGGAAAGACTTCATTCCGAGTAAAAAGAGCAAAAAAAAATTCAATATTTTTTAGAAACTGACCAAAGGTAGGAGGGTACGTTTTCTTTCTCAGTTTTCAAATTTGACGGTCTATAAATTTAGAACAAGTAGACCGATTGTAAAATTAAACTGTTTTTCTTCTTCTGGATGTCCTCTTTCTTCTGCCAAAACTGAAAGTTTCATTGGGTTAATAGTTTTGTTCAAGATTTTGTAGAAACTTACCAAAGTTAAGGGGTATTACGCCTTTTTTTTTTAACCACAAACGAAAGTCCCACTGGGTGGTCGCTTTTAAGGCACTTTCAGAATCGACTTGTTTGCCATTTCAAAAAAAATCACTTATGGGACTTATTTCATTCGAATTAAGTTTGTTTCGGTGTTAGGTAAATGCAAAGTATCAATTTTGAGCAAAAACATAAAAAAAAAATATTATTCAAGATTTTCTAGAAACTGAACAAAGATAGGGGGTATCACGTCTTTTTCCTCAATTTTCAAATTTGACGGTCTGCAACTTTACATAAGTGGACCGATTGGAGTAAATTAAACAGTTTTTCTTCTCCTGGATATTCTCTTTCTTCCAATTCAAACGAAAGTTCAAATGGGTTAACAGTGTTTTTCAAGATTATTTAGAAACTAACCAAAAGTAGGGGATATTACGTCTTTTTTCTAATTTTTCAATTTTGACGGTCTGTAACTTTAGAATAAGTGGACCGATTGTAGTAAATTTAACTGTTTTTTCTTCTTCTGTATGTCCTCTTTTTTCTGCCACAAACGAAAAATCCATTGGATTAATAGTTCTTTCAAGATTTTTTAGAAACTGACGAAACGTAGGGGGTATCACGCCTTTTCTTCAATTTTCAAATTTGACGATTTGTAACTTTAGAATAACGACTGGAGTAAATGCAACTGTTTTTTATTTTTCTTGACGTCCTATTTCTTCCACTATAAACGAAAGCTCCATTGTGTTAACGGAAAGTTTTTTTCAAGATTTTCTAGAAAGTGATCAAAGGTAAGGGATATCACATCTTTTTTCTCAATTTTCAAATTTGACGGTCTGTAACTTTAGAATAAGTGGACCGATTGGAGTAAGTTCAACTGTTTCTTCTTCTTCTGGATGTCTTCTTTCTTCTACCGCAAACAAAAGTTCCATTAGGTTCATGGTTTTTTCCAAGATTTTTTAGAAACTGAGCAAAGGCAGGGGTATCACGTTTTTTTTCTCAATTTCCATCTTTAACGATCGGTAACTTTAGAATAAGTGGACCGTTTGGAGAAAGTTCAACTATTTTTTCTTCTTCTGGATGTCCTCTCTCTTCTATCACAAACAAAAGTTCAATTAGGTTCGTGGTTTTTTCAAGTTTTTTTAGAAACTAACCAAAGGCGTCTTTTATCTCAATTTTCAAATTTGACGCTCTGTAACTTTAGAACCAGTGGACCGATTGTAGTATTTTCAACTGGTTTTTCTTCTTCTGGATATCCTTTTTCTTCTACTATAAATAAAAGTACCATCGGGCTAACAATTTTTTTCAAGATTTTTAGAAACTGGCCAAAGGTAAGTGTATCACGCCTTTTGTTCTCAATTTTCAAATTGATGACTTTAGAATAAACGGACCGATTGGAATGCATTCAACTGTTTTTGTTCTTCTGGATATCCTCTTTCTTCTACCGCAAATAAAAGTTCCATTGGGTTAATAGTTTTTTCAAGATTTTTTAGAGACTGGCCAAAAGTAGGGCTATCACGTATTCTTTCTCAATTTTCAAATTTGACGATCTGTAACTTTAGCGTAAGTGGACCGATTGCAGTAAATTTAACTGTTTTTTCTTCTTCTGTATGTCCTCTTTTTTCTGCTACAAACGAAAAATCCATTGGATTAATAGTTCTTTCAAGATTTTTTAGAAACTGACGAAACGTAGGGGGTATCACGCCTTTTTTTCAATTTTCAAATTTGACGATTTGTAACTTTAGAATAAAAATTCAACTGTTTTTTCTTTTTCTTGACGTCCTCTTTCTTCTACCACAAACGGAAGTCCCATTAGGTTAATAGTTTCCGACATAAACCCCTTCGGTTGTTGCTTTTAAGAATACATTTTACATTCCGAGTAAAAAGAGCAAAAAAATATTTCAATATTTTTTAGAAACTGACCAAAGGTAGGAGGGTACGTTTTCTTTCTCAGTTTTCAAATTTGACGGTCTATAAATTTAGAACAAGTAGACCGATTGTAAAATTAAACTGTTTTTCTTCTTCTGGATGTCCTCTTTCTTCTGCCAAAACCGAAAGTTCCATTGGGTTAATAGTTTTGTTCAAGATTTTGTAGAAACTTACCAAAGTTAGGGGGTATTACGCCTTTTTTTTTAACCACAAAAAATATTATTCAAGATTTTCTAGAAACTGAACAAAGATAGGGGGTATAACGTCTTTTTTCTCAATTTTCAAATTTGACGGTCTGCAACTTTACATAATTGGACCGGTTGGAGTAAATTAAACTGTTTTTCTTCTCCTGGATATTCTCTTTCTTCCAATTCAAACGAAAGTTCAAATGGGTTAACAGTGTTTTTCAAGATTATTTAGAAACTAACCAAAAGTAGGGGATATTACGTCTTTTTTCTAATTTTTCAATTTTGACGGTCTGTAACTTTAGAATAAGTGAACCGATTGTAGTAAATTTAACTGTTTTTTCTTCTTCTGCGTGTCCTCTTTTTTCTGCCACAAACGAAAAATCCATTGGATTAATAGTTCTTTCAAAATTTTTTAGAAACTGACGAAACGTAGGGGGTGTCACGCCTTTTCTTCAATTTTCAAATTTGACGATTTGTAACTTTAGAATAACGACTGGAGTAAATTCAACTGTTTTTTATTTCTTGACGTCCTATTTCTCCAACTATAAACGAAAGCTCCATTGTGTTAACGGAAAGTTTTTTTCAAGATTTTCTAGAAAGTGATCAAAGGTAAGGGATATCACATCTTTTTTCTCAATTTTCAAATTTGACGGTCTGTAACTTTGAATAAGTGGACCGATTGGAGTAAGTTCAACTGTTTCTTCTTCTTCTGGATGTCTTCTTTCTTCTACCGCAAACAAAAGTTCCATTAGGTTCATGGTTTTTTCCAAGATTTTTTAGAAACTGAGCAAAGGCAGGGGTATCACGTTTTTTTTCTCAATTTCCATCTTTAACGATCGGTAACTTTAGAATAAGTGGACCGTTTGGAGAAAGTTCAACTATTTTTTCTTCTTCTGGATGTCCTCTCTCTTCTATCACAAACAAAAGTTCAATTAGGTTCGTGGTTTTTTCAAGTTTTTTTAGAAACTAACCAAAGGCGTCTTTTATCTCAATTTTCAAATTTGACGCTCTGTAACTTTAGAACCAGTGGACCGATTGTAGTATTTTCAACTGGTTTTTCTTCTTCTGGATATCCTTTTTCTTCTACTATAAATAAAAGTACCATCGGGCTAACAATTTTTTTCAAGATTTTTAGAAACTGGCCAAAGGTAAGTGTATCACGCCTTTTGTTCTCAATTTTCAAATTGATGACTTTAGAATAAACGGACCGATTGGAATGCATTCAACTGTTTTTGTTCTTCTGGATATCCTCTTTCTTCTACCGCAAATAAAAGTTCCATTGGGTTAATAGTTTTTTCAAGATTTTTTAGAGACTGGCCAAAAGTAGGGCTATCACGTATTCTTTCTCAATTTTCAAATTTGACGATCTGTAACTTTAGCGTAAGTGGACCGATTGCAGTAAATTTAACTGTTTTTTCTTCTTCTGTATGTCCTCTTTTTTCTGCTACAAACGAAAAATCCATTGGATTAATAGTTCTTTCAAGATTTTTTAGAAACTGACGAAACGTAGGGGGTATCACGCCTTTTTTTCAATTTTCAAATTTGACGATTTGTAACTTTAGAATAAAAATTCAACTGTTTTTTCTTTTTCTTGACGTCCTCTTTCTTCTACCACAAACGGAAGTCCCATTAGGTTAATAGTTTCCGACATAAACCCCTTCGGTTGTTGCTTTTAAGAATACATTTTACATTCCGAGTAAAAAGAGCAAAAAAATATTTCAATATTTTTTAGAAACTGACCAAAGGTAGGAGGGTACGTTTTCTTTCTCAGTTTTCAAATTTGACGGTCTATAAATTTAGAACAAGTAGACCGATTGTAAAATTAAACTGTTTTTCTTCTTCTGGATGTCCTCTTTCTTCTGCCAAAACCGAAAGTTCCATTGGGTTAATAGTTTTGTTCAAGATTTTGTAGAAACTTACCAAAGTTAGGGGGTATTACGCCTTTTTTTTTAACCACAAAAAATATTATTCAAGATTTTCTAGAAACTGAACAAAGATAGGGGGTATAACGTCTTTTTTCTCAATTTTCAAATTTGACGGTCTGCAACTTTACATAATTGGACCGGTTGGAGTAAATTAAACTGTTTTTCTTCTCCTGGATATTCTCTTTCTTCCAATTCAAACGAAAGTTCAAATGGGTTAACAGTGTTTTTCAAGATTATTTAGAAACTAACCAAAAGTAGGGGATATTACGTCTTTTTTCTAATTTTTCAATTTTGACGGTCTGTAACTTTAGAATAAGTGAACCGATTGTAGTAAATTTAACTGTTTTTTCTTCTTCTGCGTGTCCTCTTTTTTCTGCCACAAACGAAAAATCCATTGGATTAATAGTTCTTTCAAAATTTTTTAGAAACTGACGAAACGTAGGGGGTGTCACGCCTTTTCTTCAATTTTCAAATTTGACGATTTGTAACTTTAGAATAACGACTGGAGTAAATTCAACTGTTTTTTATTTCTTGACGTCCTATTTCTCCAACTATAAACGAAAGCTCCATTGTGTTAACGGAAAGTTTTTTTCAAGATTTTCTAGAAAGTGATCAAAGGTAAGGGATATCACATCTTTTTTCTCAATTTTCAAATTTGACGGTCTGTAACTTTGAATAAGTGGACCGATTGGAGTAAGTTCAACTGTTTCTTCTTCTTCTGGATGTCTTCTTTCTTCTACCGCAAACAAAAGTTCCATTAGGTTCATGGTTTTTTCCAAGATTTTTTAGAAACTGAGCAAAGGCAGGGGTATCACGTTTTTTTTCTCAATTTCCATCTTTAACGATCGGTAACTTTAGAATAAGTGGACCGTTTGGAGAAAGTTCAACTATTTTTTCTTCTTCTGGATGTCCTCTCTCTTCTATCACAAACAAAAGTTCAATTAGGTTCGTGGTTTTTTCAAGTTTTTTTAGAAACTAACCAAAGGCGTCTTTTATCTCAATTTTCAAATTTGACGCTCTGTAACTTTAGAACCAGTGGACCGATTGTAGTATTTTCAACTGGTTTTTCTTCTTCTGGATATCCTTTTTCTTCTACTATAAATAAAAGTACCATCGGGCTAACAATTTTTTTCAAGATTTTTAGAAACTGGCCAAAGGTAAGTGTATCACGCCTTTTGTTCTCAATTTTCAAATTGATGACTTTAGAATAAACGGACCGATTGGAATGCATTCAACTGTTTTTGTTCTTCTGGATATCCTCTTTCTTCTACCGCAAATAAAAGTTCCATTGGGTTAATAGTTTTTTCAAGATTTTTTAGAGACTGGCCAAAAGTAGGGCTATCACGTATTCTTTCTCAATTTTCAAATTTGACGATCTGTAACTTTAGCGTAAGTGGACCGATTGCAGTAAATTTAACTGTTTTTTCTTCTTCTGTATGTCCTCTTTTTTCTGCTACAAACGAAAAATCCATTGGATTAATAGTTCTTTCAAGATTTTTTAGAAACTGACGAAACGTAGGGGGTATCACGCCTTTTTTTCAATTTTCAAATTTGACGATTTGTAACTTTAGAATAAAAATTCAACTGTTTTTTCTTTTTCTTGACGTCCTCTTTCTTCTACCACAAACGGAAGTCCCATTAGGTTAATAGTTTCCGACATAAACCCCTTCGGTTGTTGCTTTTAAGAATACATTTTACATTCCGAGTAAAAAGAGCAAAAAAATATTTCAATATTTTTTAGAAACTGACCAAAGGTAGGAGGGTACGTTTTCTTTCTCAGTTTTCAAATTTGACGGTCTATAAATTTAGAACAAGTAGACCGATTGTAAAATTAAACTGTTTTTCTTCTTCTGGATGTCCTCTTTCTTCTGCCAAAACCGAAAGTTCCATTGGGTTAATAGTTTTGTTCAAGATTTTGTAGAAACTTACCAAAGTTAGGGGGTATTACGCCTTTTTTTTTAACCACAAAAAATATTATTCAAGATTTTCTAGAAACTGAACAAAGATAGGGGGTATAACGTCTTTTTTCTCAATTTTCAAATTTGACGGTCTGCAACTTTACATAATTGGACCGGTTGGAGTAAATTAAACTGTTTTTCTTCTCCTGGATATTCTCTTTCTTCCAATTCAAACGAAAGTTCAAATGGGTTAACAGTGTTTTTCAAGATTATTTAGAAACTAACCAAAAGTAGGGGATATTACGTCTTTTTTCTAATTTTTCAATTTTGACGGTCTGTAACTTTAGAATAAGTGAACCGATTGTAGTAAATTTAACTGTTTTTTCTTCTTCTGCGTGTCCTCTTTTTTCTGCCACAAACGAAAAATCCATTGGATTAATAGTTCTTTCAAGATTTTTTAGAAACTGACGAAACGTAGGGGGTATCACGCCTTTTCTTCAATTTTCAAATTTGACGATTTGTAACTTTAGAATAACGACTGGAGTAAATTCAACTGTTTTTTTTTCTTGACGTCCTATTTCTTCCACTATAAACGAAAGCTCCATTGTGTTAACGGAAAGTTTTTTTCAAGATTTTCTAGAAAGTAAGGGATATCACATCTTTTTTCTCAATTTTCAAATTTGACGGTCTGTAACTTTAGAATAAGTGGACCGATTGGAGTAAGTTCAACTGTTTCTTTTTCTTCTGGATGTTTTCTTTCTTCTACCGCAAACAATAGTTCCATTAGGTTCATGGTTTTCTCCAAGATTTTTTAGAAACTGACCAAAGGCGTCTTTTTTCTCAATTTTCAAATTTGACGCTCTGTAACTTTAGAACCAGTGGACCGATTGTAGTATTTTCAACTGATTTTTCTTCTTCTGGATATCCTTTTTCTTCTACTATAAATAAAAGTACCATTGGGCTAACAGTTTTTTTCAAGATTTTTAGAAACTGACCAAAGGCAGGGGGTATCACGTCTTTCCTCAATTTTCAAATTTGACTGTCTGTCACTTTAGAATAAGTGGACCGATTGGAGAAAACTAAACTGTTTTTTTTTCTTCTGGATGTCCTCTTTCTTCCACCACAAACGAAAGTTCGATTGCATTGATAGTTTTTTAAAGATTTTTTAGAAACTGACCAGAGTAGGTGGTATCACGCCTCTTTTTCTCAATTTTCAACTTTGACAGTCTGCAACTTTATAATGAGGGGACAGATTGGAATAAATTCAACTGTTTTTTCTTCTTCTGGATGTCCTCTTTCTTCTACCACAAACAAAGGTTCGATTGAATTAATAGTTTTTTAAAGATTTTTTAGAAAGTGACCAAAGTATCACGCTTTTTTGTTCTCAATTTTCAAACTTGACGACCTGTAACTTTAGAATAAGTCGACCGATTGGAATGTGTTCAACTATTTTTTGTTCTTCTGGATATCCTCTTTCTTCTACCGAAAATAAAAGTTCCATTAAGTTCATGGTTTTTTTCAAGATTTTTTAGAAACTGACCAAAGCTAGGGGGGGGTCACAGTTGACTATCACGTCTTTTTCTCAATTTTCAAATTTGACGGCCTGCAACTTTACAATAAGGGGAGCGATTGGAGTAAATTCAACCGTTTTTTCTTCTTCTGGATGTCCTCTTTCTTCTACCACAAAGAAAGGTTCGATTGGATTAATGGTTTTTTAAAGATTTTTAGAAACTGAACAAAGGGGGTATGACACCTTTTTTTCTCAATTTTCAATTTTGACGATCTGTAACTTTAGAATAAGGGGGTAAGTTCAACTGTTTTTCCTTCTTCTGGATGTCCTCTTTCTTCTACCGCAAACAAAAGTTCCATTAGGTTCATGGTTTTTTCCAAGATTTTTTAGAAACTGAGCAAAGGCAGGGGTATCACGTTTTTTTTTCTCAATTTCCATCTTTGACGATCTGTAACTTTAGAATAAGTGGACCGTTTGGAGTAAGTTCAACTATTTTTTCTTCTTCTGGATGTTCTCTCTCTTCTATCACAAACAAAAGTTCAATTAGGTTCGTGGTTTTTTCAAGTTTTTTTAGAAACTGACCAAAGGCGTCTTTTATCTCAATTTTCAAATTTGACGCAATGTAACTTTAGAACCAGTGGACCGATTGTAGTATTTTCAACTGGTTTTTCTTCTTCTGGATATCCTTTTTCTTCTACTATAAATAAAAGTACCATTGGGCTAACAGTTTTTTTCAAGATTTTTAGAAACTGGCCAAAGGTAAGTGTATCACGCCTTTTTTCTCAATTTTCAAATTGACGACTTTAGAATAAGCGGACCGATTGGAATGCATTCAACTGTTTTTGTTCTTCTGGATATCCTCTTTCTTCTACCGCAAATAAAAGTTCCATTGGGTTAATAGTTTTTTCAAGATTTTTTAGAGACTGGCCAAAAGTAGAGCTGTCACGTATTCTTTCTCAATTTTCAAATTTGACGATCTGTAACTTTTGCGTAAGTGGACCGATTGGAATGTGTTCAACTATTTTTTGTTCTTCTGGATATCCTCTTTCTTCTACCACAAATAAAAGTTCCATTAAGTTCATGGTTCTTTTCAAGATTTTTTAGAAACTGACCAAAGGCAGGGGGTATCACGTCTTTCCTCAATTTTCAAATTTGACTGTCTGTCACTTTAGAATAAGTGGACTGATTTGAGAAAACTAAACTGTTTTTTTTTTCTTCTCGATGTCCTCTTTCTTCCACCACAAACGAAAGTTCGATTGCATTGATAGTTTTTTAAAGATTTTTTAGAAACTGACCAGAGTAGGTGGTATCACGCCTCTTTTTCTCAACTTTCAACTTTGATAGTCTGCAACTTTATAATGAGGAGACAGATTGGAATAAATTGAACTGTTTTTTCTTCTTCTGGATGTCCTCTTTCTTCTACCACAAACAAAGGTTCGATTGAATTAATAGTTTTTTAAAGATTTTTTAGAAAGTGACCAAAGTATCACGCTTTTTTGTTCTCAATTTTCAAACTTGACGACCTGTAACTTTAGAATAAGTGGACCGATTGGAATGTGTTCAACTATTTTTTGTTCTTCTGGATATCCTCTTTCTTCTACCGAAAATAAAAGTTTCATTAAGTTCATGGTTTTTTTCAAGATTTTTTAGAAACTGACCAAAGCTAGGGGGGTATCACGTCTTTTTCTCAATTTTCAAATTTGACGGCCTGCAACTTTACAATAAGGGGAGCGATTGGAGTAAATTCAACCGTTTTTTCTTCTTCTGGAAGTCCTCTTTCTTCTACCACAAAGAAAGGTTCGATTGGATTAATGGTTTTTTAAAGATTTTTAGAAACTGAACAAAGGGGGTATGACGCCTTTTTTTCTCAATTTTCAATTTTGACGATCTGTAACTTTAGAATAAGGGGGTAAGTTCAACTGTTTTTTTCTTCTTCTGGATGTCCTCTTTCTTCTACCGCAAACAAAAGTTCCATTAGGTTCATGTTTTTTTCCAAGATTTTTTAGAAACTGAGCAAAGGCAGGGGTATCACGTTTTTTTTTCTCAATTTCCATCTTTGACGATCTGTAACTTTAGAATAAGTGGACCGTTTGGAGTAAGTTCAACTATTTTTTCTTCTTCTGGATGTCCTCTCTGTTTTATCACAAACAAAAGTTCAATTAGGTTCGTGGTTTCTCCAAGATTTTTTAGAAACTGACCAAAGGCGTCTTTTTTCTCAATTTTCAAATTTGACGCTCTGTAACTTTAGAACCAGTGGACCGATTGTAGTATTTTCAACTGATTTTTCTTCTTCTGGATATCCTTTTTCTTCTACTATAAATAAAAGTACCATTGGGCTAACAGTTTTTTTCAAGATTTTTAGAAACTGGCCAAAGGTAAGTGTATCACGCCTTTTTTCTCAATTTTCAAATTGACGACTTTAGAATAAGCGGACCGATTGGAATGCATTCAACTGTTTTTGTTCTTCTGGATATCCTCTTTCTTCTACCGCAAATAAAAGTTCCATTGGGTTAATAGTTTTTTCAAGATTTTTTAGAGACTGGCCAAAAGTAGAGCTGTCACGTATTCTTTCTCAATTTTCAAATTTGACGATCTGTAACTTTTGCGTAAGTGGACCGATTGGAATGTGTTCAACTATTTTTTGTTCTTCTGGATATCCTCTTTCTTCTACCACAAATAAAAGTTCCATTAAGTTCATGGTTATTTTCAAGATTTTTTAGAAACTGACCAAAGGCAGGGGGTATCACGTCTTTCCTCAATTTTCAAATTTGACTGTCTGTCACTTTAGAATAAGTGGACTGATTTGAGAAAACTAAACTGTTTTTTTTTTCTTCTCGATGTCCTCTTTCTTCCACCACAAACGAAAGTTCGATTGCATTGATAGTTTTTTAAAGATTTTTTAGAAACTGACCAGAGTAGGTGGTATCACGCCTCTTTTTCTCAATTTTCAACTTTGACAGTCTGCAACTTTATAATGAGGGGACAGATTGGAATAAATTCAACTGTTTTTTCTTCTTCTGGATGTCCTCTTTCTTCTACCACAAACAAAGGTTCGATTGAATTAATAGTTTTTTAAAGATTTTTTAGAAAGTGACCAAAGTATCACGCTTTTTTGTTCTCAATTTTCAAACTTGACGACCTGTAACTTTAGAATAAGTGGACCGATTGGAATGTGTACAACTATTTTTTGTTCTTCTGGATATCCTCTTTCTTCTACCGAAAATAAAAGTTCCATTAAGTTCATGGTTTTTTTCAAGATTTTTTAAGAAACTGACCAAAGCTAGGGGGGGGGGTATCACGTCTTTTTCTCAATTTTCAAATTTGACGGCCTGCAACTTTACAATAAGGGGAGCGATTGGAGTAAATTCAACCGTTTTTTCTTCTTCTGGAAGTCCTCTTTCTTCTACCGCAAAGAAAGGTTCGATTGGATTAATGGTTTTTTAACGATTTTTAGAAACTGAACAAAGTAGGGGGTATGACGCTTTTTTTTCTCAATTTTCAATTTTGACGATCTGTAACTTTAGAATAAGGGGACCGATTGGAGTAAGTTCAACTGTTTTTTCTTTTTCTGGATGTCCTCTTTCTTCTACCATAAACAAAACTTCCATTAAGTTCATAGTTTTTTTCAAGATTTTTTAGAAATTGATCAAAGGCAGGGGATATCACGTCGTTTCTCAATTTTCAAATTTGACGGTCTGCAACTTCACAATAAGTGGACCGATTGGAGTAAATTCTTCTACCATAAATGAAAGTTCCACTGGGCTAATACTTTTATTTAAGATTTTTTAGAAACTGGCCAAAGCTAGGGAGATATCACATCTTTTTTCTCAATTTTCAACTTTGACGATCTATTACTTTAGATAATATGGCCGTATTGGAGTAAATTCAACTGCTTTTTCTTCTTCTGGATGTCTTCTTTCTGCTATCATAAACGATGGTTCTGTTAGGTTAATATTTTTTTGTTTAAGTTAAAGATTTTTAGAAACTTGCCGAAGGTAGGGGGTCTCACGTCTTTTTCCTCAATTTTCAATTTTGACGATCTGTAAGTTTAGAATAAGTGGACCGATTGGAGCAAATTGAAATGTTTTTTCTTCATCTAAATGTCCTCTTTCTTCTATCACAAACGGAAGTCTCTTTTGCGTTAATAGTTTCCGAGATAGACACCGTCGATGGCCACCTTTAAGGCACTTTTAAAGTCGACTTGTTTACCATTTCAAAAAAAATCACTTATGAGACTTATTTCAAACGGATTAAGTCTGTTTCGTTGTTAGGTGATTGGAAAAAATCCATTCCGAGCAAATACAGCAAAAAAAAATTTGTTTTGCAAGATATTTTAAAAGCTGACCAAAGATAGGGAGTGTATCATGTCTTTTTTCTCAATTTTCAACTTTGACGATCTATTACTTTAGATTATATGGCCGTATTGGAGTAAATTCAACTGCTTTTTCTTCTTCTGGATGTGTTCTTTCTGCAACCATAAACGAGAGTTCTGTTAGGTTAATAGTTTTTTGTTGAAGTTAAAGATTTTTAGAAACTTGCCAAAGTTAAGGGGTCTCACGTCTTTTTCCTTAATTTTCAATTTTGACTATCTGTAAGTTTAGAATAAGTGGACCGATTGGAGCGAATTGGAACGTTTTTTCTTCTTTTATATGTCCTCTTTCTTCTATCACAAACGGAAGTCCCTTTTGCGTTAATAGTTTCCGAGATGGACCCCCTCGATGGCCACCTTTAAGGCACTTTTAGAGTCGACTTGTTTACCATTTAAAAAAAAAATCACTTATGAGACTTATTTCAAGCGGATTAAGTCGTTGTTAGGTGGATGGAAAAATTCCATTCCGAGCAAAAACAGAAAAAAAATATTTGTTTCAAGATATTTTAGAAACTGATCAAAGGTAGGGAGTGTATCACGTCTTTTTTCTCAATTTTCAACTTTGACGGTCTATAACTTTAAAACAATTGCACCGATAGGATTGATTCCAACTGGTTTTTCTTGTTTTTGATGCCCTTTTTCTTCCGCCATACGAGCGAAAGTCCTGTTGGCTTAATAGTTTCCGAGATGGACCCCTTCGGTAATTATTGAGGCACTTTTTAAATAAATTTGTTGCCATTTTAAAAAAATCACTTATTTTATTGGAATTAAATTTGTTTCTTTCTTAAAGGATTTGCATGCAAACGTTCCATTCTCTGCTAGCCTATCAATATTCTAAATCCAAACTTATTAAAACAAGAATAATGGATAACCAATCGACATCAACAAAATCGATAATTAATCTTAAATTGTTTAAACTTTGTTAGAAAAACAGAGGCGGTTGATCGCAAAGAACGTTTGCACTTGCTCTAAAAAAAGCATGTCCTAGAAAAAATGTAATTTTCTACACGCATGTAATAGCTATTACTCACTTTGATGAATTGATTGAATCCTCGTGAGTAATAACTATCACTAATAAATATAATATTATCTTTTTTCTTTGTTTTCAGGGATCAATTCTATACCTGTAATTGAGGCGAACTTTACGTTCCCCTTGATGATTTTGGCAGATGAAAATACGCTAAGTGAGGCAGGTGAATTTAATAAATACATCTGCCACTTGACTAATAATATTAAAGTTGGATTTACTTGCTAAATCATGTCGGGCGAAAGGGCGAGGGTCGTATTTATTAGGCCCGAATCACTGCGGGGCCATAAATCCCCGACGAAGGTTCGTTCCCTTTTAATGATCATTAATTCTCTTCGATAAGAAGTTCTTTTTGCATTTCTTGGTAGACACACAGTTTGGAGAAAAGGAGTAAATGCTTCTTAATGTGTGACAATGTCAACCCAAAATTTGACCTGAGCAAAAAGTTTTTAGAAAAACACGCTTATAAATAAACGCAGTTTAGTCAAGATTTCAAAGGTAACGAGATATCAAAAATAAGAGAACGAGGTATATTAAACAGCCACCGCCTAATTATACACGGAGAGAAAAAAAAATAACGAAGAGGCGAATTCCCTGTCTTTATTAGGTGTTTTAGAACCGCAATAGTAATATTTTACGACCTAACGCTCGAAGGGGGATATAAAAGGGCTATAAAGGTAATCGAAAATCGTAAAGCCTAATCCTCTATAGAAATTCATGGTAGAGGCTTACAACACCCCGAACTAAAATAGCAAGAAAAAGCTGCTCACATTTATAAAAATTCCGGGATTTTACATGCTTTCGGACCCCATCACGATAAATGAAGACTTTTTTGGTAGGTATAAGCAGCAGGGGCCAAAGAGCTGATAATATGCAAGTCGACTAATTAAGAACCATTCAACCACACATATTCAACTTTAGTTCTGCAAAATGCACATAGACTTGAGCGCCTAAGGAAGCTGCCTGTCAACAATTCTCTTTTTTTTGTTTGAGTTTCTCATTAGAAACTACGTAATACTTGTTCGATATTCAGAAGTCTGTTTATGCAGATCATTTCATAATATTTGATCACAAGTCTTGACGGGGCGTCAACGTTCCTTTAGATGTCCTATAAATTCAAATATTTGTACGTGATCAACGGTTTGAAACGCTTTGGCTTATTAGAAATGTAATAAACCAATACTAAATCATGGAAAACTTATTCAAGGTTTTTTGTTCCCGGTACTTTTGAAGAAATTTAATGTTAGAAATTGCCAAATCTTGATCGAGAAAGAAGAAGAAGGAACTACATAAAACTACAAAGGTTCTGTATTCTGTACAGCGACATCATCTTAAGAGTCTCAATCAGTTTGCTCCTTTCCTATTTTGAATTAAAAAAAAAGTTTATTTCCGCTCTCTATTATGTCCACAAGAGGAACCCAAAACGGTATTTAGGAAAGTTACAAGTAAACGTCATAATACTTAGTAACAGGGTGATTAATCTTATTGGTAACTTCCTTTATTTTTTCCATTGTTGATTTAGCAAAAAATGGTAAATACAAAGTTTGTAGGGCTAGGTCTGTCATTAGATAAAGTTATCTAGAGGGCTATAAATGACAGAAAAGGATGACATAATCAAAGTAAATGCACTTTTTTTTCCGTCTTTCTTTTCTTTTGACATTTCACAGCCAAGTAAATGACGTTTTTAAATGAACACACCCTACTTATATTTGGAGAGATATATTTTGGCTGATTCCGCAGGGTGTTGCATACATCTGTGGCTGACCCAGCTTTTGTGTTTTATAGTGGAACTCGCTGTATATTAAACCAGATGAAGAAACCTGATAAGGAAAGAACGATATGCAGAATGTGTGGTGAAGAGGAAGGCAACTTTTCAGAACTTTTCAGCCAAAAAGAGAGCTAGGGAAAGAACTAGTAGAGGAAGAAAGCAACTGAAGAAAGCCGCGAGTTTGATCACAAAACCCGGTTCACTACGAAAACATCTACACTAGATGAAGAAAGAGCGATATGCAAAATGTGTGGTGAAGAGGAAGGAAAGAAAATGGCAGACTTTTTAGCCAAAAAAAAAAGAGCTAGACAAAAACTAGTAGAAGAAGAAAAGAAGTGAAGAAAGCTATGAGTTTTATCACAAAACCCGGTTCACTGATAAGACACCTAACACTAACACTAACCTGAACTAACCTGATGTGGAAAATATGCAGAATGCGTGGTGAAGAGGGAAGCAAAGAAATGGCGAACTTTTCAGCCAAAAAGAGAGTTAGGTAAAAATCAGTACAAGAAGGAAGCATCTGAAGGAAGGCGTGAGTTTGATCACGGAACCCGGTTTACGAAGAAAACACCTACACCAGATGAGGAAAGAACGATATGCAGAATGTGTGGTGCGGGATAAGACAAAGAAATGCCGTAGTTTTTAGCAAAAAAAAACTAGTAGAAGAAGAAGGCAACTGAAGAAAGCCGTGAGTTTGATCACAGAGCCCGGTTCACTGAAGAAACACCTACAACAGATGAGGAAAGAACGATATGCAGAATGTGGTAGGGAAATGGCGGACTTTTCAGCCAAAAAGAGAGCTAGGGAAACACTAGGAGAAAAAGGACGCATCTGAAGATAGCCGTGAGGTTGATTACAGGGCCCGGTTCATTGACGAAACACCTACACCAGAGGACGAAAGAACGATATGCAGAATGTGTGGTGATGAAGAAGGCAAGGAAATGGCCGACTTTTCAGCCAAAAAGAGAGCTAGGGAAAAACCAGTAGAAGAAGGAAGCAGCTGAAGAGAGCCGCGAGTTTGATCACAAAACCTGGTCCCCTGATAAAACAGCTGCACTAGATGTGGAAAAAACGATATGCAGAATACGTGGTGAAGATGAAGGCAAGAAATGATGGACTTTTCAATTAAAAAGGGAGCTAGGGAAACACTAGTAGAAGAAGGAAGCAACTGAAGAAAGCCGTGAGTTTGACTAGAGAACCGGATTCGCTCAGAAAAGGCTTAAACCAGATGAAGAAACCAGATAAGGAAAGAACGATATGCAGAATGTGTGGTGAAGTGGAAGGCAACTTTTCAGAACTTTTCAGCCAAAAAGAGAGCTAGGGAAAGAACTAGTAGAAGAAGAAAGCAACTGAAGAAAGCCGTGAGTTTGATCACAAAACCCGGTTCACTACGAAAACATCTACACTAGATGAAGAAAGAGAGATATGCAGAATGTGTGGTGAAGAGGAAGGCAAGAAGATGGCAGACTTTTTAGCCAAAAAAAAAGAGCTAAACAAAAACTAGTAGAAGAAGAAAAGAACTGAAGAAAGCTATGAGTTTGATCACAAAACTCGGTTCACTGATAAAACAACTACACCTGATGAAGAAAGAACGATATGCAGAATACGTGGTAAAGAGAGTAAAGAGAGTACGTGGCAAGGAAATGGCGAACTTTTCAGCCAAAAAGAGAGTTAGGGAAAAATCAGTAGAAGAAGAAAGCAACTGAAGAAAGCCGTGAGTTTGATCACAAAACCCGGTTCACTGAGAAAACACCTACACCAGATGAGGAAAGGATGATTTGCAGAATGTGTGGTAAAAAGGAAGGCAAGAAAATGACAGACTTTTTGTCCAAAGAAAAAGCTAGGGAAAAAACTAGTAGAAGAAGGAAGCAGCTGAAGAAAGCCTTAAGTTTGGTCACAAAACCCGGCTCACTGATAAAACACCTACACCAGATTAGGAATGAACGATATGCAGAATACGTGGTAAAGAGAGAAGCAAGGAAATAGAGAAATTTTCAGCCAAATAGAGAGTTAGGGAAAAATCAGTAAAAGAAGAAAGCAACTGAAGAAAGCCGTGAGTTTGATCACAAAACCCGGTTCACTGAGAAAACACCTACACCAGATGAGGAAAGAACGATATGCAGAATGTGTGGTAAAGAGGAAGGCAAGAAAATGGCAGACTTTTTGTCCAAAAAAAAAAGCTAGGGAAAAACTAGTATAAGAAGGAAGCAGCTGAAGAAAGCCTTGAGTTTGGTCACAAAACCCGGCTCACTGATAAAACACCTACACCAGATGAGGAATGAACGATATGCAGAATACGTGGTAAAGAGGGAAGCAAGGAAATGGCGAACTTTTCAGCCAAAAAGAGAGTTAAGGAAAAATCAGTAGCAGAAGAAAGCAACTGAAGAAAGCCCTGAGTTTGATCACAAAACCCGGTTCACTGAGAAAACACCTACACCAGATGAGGAAAGGACGATATGCAGAATGTGGGGTAAAGAGGAAGGCAAGAAAATGGCAGACTTGTTGTCCAAAGAAAAAGCTAGGGAAAAACTAGTAGGAGAAGGAAGCAGCTGAAGAAAGCTTTGAGTTTGGTCACAAAACCCGGCTCACTGATAAAACACCTACACCAGATGAGGAATGAATGATATGCAGAATACGTGGTAAAGAGGGAAGCAAGGAAATGGCGAACTTTTCAGCCAAAAAGAGAGTTAGGGAAAAATCAGTAGAAAAAGAAAGCAACTGAAGAAAGCCATGAGTTTGATTATAAAACCCGGTTCACTGAGAAAACACCTACACCAGATGAGGAAATAATGATTTGCAGAATGTGTGGTAAAAAGGAAGGCAAGAAAATGACAGACTTTTTGTCCAAAGAAAAAGCTACAAAACCCGGCTCACTGATAAAACACCTACACCAGATGAGGAAAGAACGATATGCAGAATGTGTGGTAAAGAGGAAGGCAAGAAAATGGCAGACTTTTTGTCCAAAGAAAAAGCTAGGGACAAACTAG
This sequence comes from Taphrorychus bicolor, assembly GCA_951812265.1. Taxonomy (NCBI): domain Eukaryota; kingdom Metazoa; phylum Arthropoda; class Insecta; order Coleoptera; family Curculionidae; genus Taphrorychus; species Taphrorychus bicolor. Next base: position 24,515,924 of record OX638299.1, on the reverse strand, counting down.
TAGAAGAAGAAAGCAGCTGAAGAAAGCCTTGAGTTTGGTCACAAAACCCAGCTCACTGATTAAACACCTACACCAGATGAGGAATGAACGATATGCAGAATACGTGGTAAAGAGGGAAGCAAGGAAATGGCGAACTTTTCAGCCAAAAAGAGAGTTAGGGAAAAATCAGTAGAAGAAGAAAGCAACTGAAGAAAGCCTTGAGTTTGGTCACAAAACCCGGCTCACTGAGAAATCACCTACACCAGATGAGGAAAGAACGATATGCAGAATGTGTGGTAGAGAGGAAGGCAAGAAAATGACAGACTTTTTGTCCAAAGAAAAAGCTAGGGAAAAACTAGTAGAAGAAGGAAGTAGCTGAAGAAAGCCTTGAGTTTGGTCACAAAACCCGGCTCACTGATAAAACACCTACACAAGATGAGGAATGAACGATATGCAGAATGTGTGGTAAAGAGGAAGGCAAGAAAATGGCAGACTTTTGTCCAAAGAAAAAGCTAGGGACAAACTAGTAGAAGAAGGAAGCAGTTGAAGAAAGCCTTGAGTTTGGTCACAAAACCCGGCTCACTGACAAAACACCTACACCAGATGAGGAATGAACGATATGCAGAATACGTGGTAAAGAGGGAAGCAAGGAAATGGCGAACTTTTCAGCCAAAAAGAGAGTTAGGGAAAAATCAGTAGAAGAAGAAAGCAACTGAAGAAAGCCGTGAGTTTGATCACAAAACCCGGTTTACTGAGAAAACACCTACACCAGATGAGGAAATAATGATTTGCAGAATGTGTGGTAAAAAGGAAGGCAAGAAAATGACAGACTTTTTGTCCAAAGAAAAAGCTAGGGAAAAACTAGTAGAAGAAGGAAGTAGCTGAAGAAAGCCTTGAGTTTGGTCACAAAACCCGGCTCACTGATAAAACACCTACACCAGATGAGGAATGAATGATATGCAGAATACGTGGTAAAGAGGGAAGCAAGGAAATGGCGAACTTTTCAGCCAAAAAGAGAGTTAGGGAAAAATCAGTAGAAGAAGAAAGCAACTGAAGAAAGCCGTGAGTTTGATCACAAAACCCGGTTTACTGAGAAAACACCTACACCAGATGAGGAAATAATGATTTGCAGAATGTGTGGTAAAAAGGAAGGCAAGAAAATGACAGACTTTTTGTCCAAAGAAAAAGCTAGGGAAAAACTAGTAGAAGAAGGAAGTAGCTGAAGAAAGCCTTGAGTTTGGTCACAAAACCCGGCTCACTGATAAAACACCTACACCAGATGAGGAATGAACGATATGCAGAATACGTGGTAAAGAGGGAAGCAAGGAAATGGCGAACTTTTCAGCCAAAAAGAGAGTTAGGGAAAAATCAGTAGAAGAAGAAAGCAACTGAAGAAAGCCGTGAGTTTGATCACAAAACCCGGTTTACTGAGAAAACACCTACACCAGATGAGGAAATAATGATTTGCAGAATGTGTGGTAAAAAGGAAGGCAAGAAAATGACAGACTTTTTGTCCAAAGAGAAAGCTAGGGAAAAACTAGTAGAAGAAGGAAGTAGCTGAAGAAAGCCTTGAGTTTGGTCACAAAACCCGGCTCACTGATAAAACACCTACACAAGATGAGGAATGAACGACATGCAGAATGTGTGGTAAAGAGGAAGGCAAGAAAATGGCAGACTTTTTGTCCAAAGAAAAAGTTAGGGACAAACTAGTAGAAGAAGGAAGCAGCTGAAGAAAGCCTTGAGTTTGGTCACAAAACCCGGCTCACTGATAAAACACCTACACCAGATGAGGAATGAACGATATGCAGAATACGTGGTAAAGAGGGAAGCAAGGAAATGGCGAACTTTTCAGCCAAAAAGAGAGTTAAGGAAAAATCAGTAGAAGAAGTAAGCAACTGAAGAAAGCCGTGAGTTTGATCACAGAACCGGATTCACTGAGAAAACAGCTACACCAGATATCGAAAGAACGATATGCAGAATGCGTGTTGAAGAGGAAGGCAAGGAAATGGCGGACTGTTGAGTCAAAAAAAAATCTAGGGAAAAACTAGTAGAAAAAGCAAGCAACTGAAGAAAGCCGTGAATTTGATCACAAAACGAAGTTCACTGACAAAACACCTACACCAGATGAGGTAAGAACGATATGCAGAATGCGCGGTGAAGAGGAAGACAAGGAAATGGCGGACATTTTAGCCATAAAGAGAGCTAGGAAAAAATTAATAGAAGAAGAAAGCAACTGAAGAAAGCCGTGAGTTCGATCACAGAGACGGGTTCACTGAGAAAATACCTACACCAGATGAGGAAAGAACGATATGAAGAATATGTGGTGAAGAGGAAAGCAAGGAAATGGCGGATTTCTTGGCCAAAAGAGAGCTAGGGAAAAGTAGTAGAAGAAGGAAGCTACTGAAGAAAGCCGTGAGCTTGATCACATAGGTTCACTGAAAAAACACCTACCCCAGATGAGGAAAGAACGATATGCAGAATGCGTGGTCAAGAGGAAGGCAAGGAAATGGCAGACTTTTTAGCCAAAAAAAAGAGCTAGGAAAAACTAGCAGAAGAAGGAAACAACTGAAGAAAGCCATAAGTTTTGATCATAAAACCCTGTTCACTGATAAAACACCTACACCAGATGAAGAAAGAAGGACATGCAGCATGTGTGGTGAAAGAGAAGAAACTCCTCTTTATCTTATAGACAAATGCGAGGCTCGGCAAGAAATCAGACAACGCGCAAATTTTTGACAACATAAAGACAAAGCAGCCGGAACTAACCATCTTTCACTAAACAAAACCCAGTGGGACGAGTGGATAATGCGAGAAATAACACATATGGGCTTATAATAAAAATTTTATACTTAGCACGTGCGGAACTACCAAACCGCACTTTGCATCGTTCGGGTAGCTGCAATCGCGTGCGTTGAAGAACCACTTTTCTCACTTTTAAAAAATACGCAATTTTGCAAATTATGCAATAATTCATTAATTTCTCCTCATTATTATTAATAAAAAAAAAGTAAAGTAAAAAATACCACTCTCTCTCACACGTTTTACTCACGGTTGAAAATCGCTGAATCCAGGTCTGGGCTTTGGAAGTTATTACGTCTGATTTTCCAGGGTGGAAATCCTTAAGCAATAAAGTTTCCGTATGGGGAGGGTGTTCGGGGCCGCTGCGTGGTATTTGCGGGGCTAACTCAAATCATACATCAACTGCGCCCCATTGGGGATTAATGATGCCAGCACGGCCGAAATTAACTTCCTGGCGGCTTACCACGGCAATCATTTTAACATATTAGCCATTTGTTAGAATAACAATATAGGTTTAGACCTTACGGCTTCGACTTTATTACGTTTCGGCGACGATCGGAGAATTTGCTACTGGAATTGAGTTTCGACGTTAAATTTATATTAAAATATTACTGTTGACTCCAGTTCACCATGTCAACTGAATTCCCCTGAAAGCCTGATTACGACTCTTCTTCGAATTGACATTTTGTTTCACTAGGGAAAACAAGAACACCCGCATTTTTGACCAAAACCACCATCGCGTTCAAACATCGCTTCGAGAACCGCCACGAAGGACATTTCTATGTGCACGTCAGCATGAAAACTTATTTCGCTCCTCGCCAACACAACACAAGCCAAACACAAATTTTACCTTCTGGTTTATGTGTTTGTACTACCATAAAAACGGCCCAAAGCGACCTGGATGTTTGCCAAGGGTTTTTAATCTTGACCGTCAAAGTAAGGGTTAAGTCACTTGCTACTTTTAACGGACACATGTGAAAACGTAAGAATTTGTATACGTGCGTAATAAAATAAATCCAACTTTTTTGAGATTTTCGACCAGGTTTTAAAGCCTTAAAATAATAGTAATTTTGTCTCGACTGTTTCTGATTTAATTTGAAGAGAGGAAGTAAGAATGGAAACCTTCTCTACTGCCGTCAATGAGAAATAACCATTGAAGCACCGAGCACTAGAACAGCTGGTGGTGTAATGACTGTAGAGCAGTTAGAATCAAGTCAGAGCACTCAGAGCTGCATAAACTGATAGCCCTTTTTCTTCTTGAGCCCTGTGGCGCTTTCCCTCCTCCATGGGAGTAGATTGGAACAGTTCCGAAGCGTGAAGCTCGTTTTTATAGCTTTTTAACACGCTGTCCTCTTCCCATTCGAGTACCAACCGATATTTGGTGTTTAAAGTTGGCTATACTTTTTGACAAATATATATAGAGTCCTTTACGCTCCGGGAACGTGACATTCAGATCTTTTATTAGAGTTAGAAAGCGACGTTTCTAGTTAGAGTTAGAGTTAGTTAGAAAGCGATGGTTCTTCACAGTTTTTTTGTCTAGCTTTTGTTAATTTTGAGTCGTGTTTGACTTAAACGGATTAGCTTTTCTGAAACTAGCGTAAACTTGATTTCCTGCAAAGTGGGAGAGCGGTCTTAAATAGATATGAGTCACGTTCAATTAGTTAGGGTTAGCTCAGGTTAGTTCAGGTTACTGTAAAAAGGGCCTCTAAGGTCTAGTCGCAATGCTTTGCCCCCCCCCGCTTCCATTGTTTACTACTACTACTACTACTAGTCAGAGCATGTTTGCCAGCTTTATTAATTGTGTTTTTCTTTTAAATTCTGATGGCGAATATAATCTGGTAATCCTTTCTTGGCACATGTCCTTGAATCTCACCTGTAGTTTTGTTTACCTTGTTAATCTTGTTAATCCTCCATATAAAATAGGTCGAGAGCAAAGACATTATGCCTATTACCTATTACCACACCGCCATCGTACCTACATATCGCTAATTTAGAATTTGTGGGTGCAATGAGGGGCATTGCGATTAAAATGTGGCATTTTCAGAGAAATTCGGGTTTTTACCCGAATTTCTCTAAAAGTTTTAGCTCCAAAATCGGTTAAAAATCACGCACAGAGTCAAAAACAACAAAATTGATGTTTTTGAAAAAATGTTGGATAGAAATATTGATAAAATTGGTGAAAAACAACTAAAAATAAAAAATGCAAATTCAAAATTCTTGGAAAAATTAGGACAGGAAAACAGGTCAAAAAAGATTTAAAACAGTTAGAGCCAAAATCGGTTAGTAGAGCCAAAAACAGGTAAAGGCAAGAAGACCTTAAAATTTTTCACATAAAATACATTGCTGTCAAAAAATTGGCAAGTGACAGATCATTTGCAGCAATGTATTTAGAGATTCTTCAAACCAAGTAGCTTGACAATTTTAAAAATTACTTGACTTGAATTGAAAAACTAAATACTTGACTAATCACACTTTATTTTTTTATAGTTGAGCTTGACTTGAAAGCAAGTCAAATCAAGTCAAGTATCTTGAAAATCAAATCAAGCTGTAAATTCCTAAATGTTTTCTATATGGGAAATTTTAAGATCCCTCTGGTTTCAACTTTAGAAAAAGAAAGCCAATAAGGTCTCGAAAAAATTATCAAAATCGGGTAGTCAGAGCCAAAATCGGTCAAAAAAGATTTGAAGTGTCAAAAAATGCAAATTGACATTTTTGAATAAACGCAAGTTCCTATTGGAACCAAAATCGGTTAACAATTACTAAAATCATGAAAAAAATGCTAATTTAAAGTTTTTTAGATATCCAGGTAGCAAGGATGACAAAAATCGGTTAATTATGGCTCAAAGCGTTTAAAAATGCAAATTTGGAGTTTGTGAAAAAATTCATGTTAAGATTAGTGCCTAATTGTTTGCCCTCCTTCTACATAAAAACCACCTAAAGTAGACCTTCAAATTTTTCATCTAAAATGCATTGCCAGCTTTATTAATTGTGTTTTTCTTTTAAATTCTGATGGTGACTGTAATCTGGCAATAATTTCTTATCGCGTGTCTTTGGCTCTCACATGTAGTTTTGTCTGCATTGTTAATTTTCTTAATCCTCCATATAAAATGGGTCAGGAGCAAAGACCTTATGCCTATAACCTGTTACCACCCCGTCATCGTACCTACATATCGCTAATTTATAATTTGTAAGGGCAATGAGGGGAATTGTAGTTCAAATGTGGCATTTTTAGAGAAATTCGGGTTAAAGCGTCAAAATATACAAAATTGATGTTTTTGGAAAAAATTTGGTTAGAATTAGGAAAAATATTGGTGAAAAACGACTAAAAACAAAAAAAAATGCAAATTCAAAATAGTTGGAAAAATTATGACAGGAAAACAGGTAAAAAAGATTTAAAACGGTTAGAGCCAAAATCGGTTAGTAGAGCCAAAATCAGTCAAAAAAGGTTTGAAACGTCAAAAAATGCAACTGGAAATTTTTGAATAAACGCAAGTTACTATTGGGACCAAAATCGGTTAAAAATAACTCAAATGATGCAAAATTGCAAATTGGAATTTTTTGGAGATAGGTAACAGTAGATCAGGTAACAGTAGGACCAAAATCGGTTAATTATGTCTCAAAGCGCTTAAAAATGCAAATTTGGAGTTTGTTAAAAAATTCAAGTTAAGATTAGAGCCAAAATTGTTTAGAGCCGTTTGCACACCTTCTCCATAAAAGCCAGCTAAGGTAGACCTTAAAATGTTTCACATAAAATGCATTGCTGTCAAAAAATTAGCAAGTACAGATCAACTGCAGGAATGTATTTAGAGATACATCAAAAAGATACATCAAGGTAGTTTAACAATTTTAAAAATTACTTAACTTGACTTGAAAAAGTAAAAACTTGACAAATCGGTATTGACTTGATTTTTCATGACTTGAGCTTGACTTGAAAAAAAGTCAAATCAAGTCAAGTAGCTTGAAAATCAAGTCAAGCTGTGGATTCCTACATTTAGGAATGGAGAAATTTTAAGATCTCTCTTATTTCAATTTTAGAAAAATATGTCCACAAAGCTCTCGTGAAAATGATAGAAAACGTTTAAAAATGCCGATTAAACTCTTCGGAAAAATTCACCTTAGAATTAGGCTTGACCTCGGTGAAAACTGACTTAAAACGTACAAAAAAAAAACAAATTTGGAGTATTTGAATAAATTCGGATTAGGTTAATGGCTAAAATCGGTTCAGGATGACTTTACAATTAAAAATGCAAATTAAACGTTATTGGAAATATTTAGGTTATGACTAGAACCAAAATCAATTAAAAACACTTTAAAGTGTCTGAAAATTCAAACTGGAATGTTTGAAAAAACGCAGGTTAGGAAGAGGGCTAAAATTGGTTAAAAATTATTTAAAGTGTGGAAAACTGCAAAGTTGGAAACTTTAAAGAAATTCAGGTAAGAGGATTAAAGCTGACATCGATTAAAACTCACTTAAAGCCTGGAAAAATACGAATTCGGAGTGTTCGGAGAAGTTTAGTTTATGCACAAAATCGGTAAAAAAAAGTAACTGAAAGCAATTAAAAATGCAAACTGAAGGTTTTTGGAGATATAACTCAAAGAGTTTAAGACTGTAAATATGAGAGTTTGTGGAAAAAACAAGATAGATTTAAATCAGAACCTTTCAGATCGTTTGGACACATTTTACCCTGAAACAGCTAAGGTAAACCTTGAAATTTGTCAAATAAAGTATGCATTATGGTCAAAAAATTAGTAAGTGACAGGTCATTTGACCCTTAATTCTACTTTAGAAGAAAAAGATGGGACTTTAAAAATCATTAAAAGCGTTTAATAATGTAAATTTGGAAAAAATTAGGTTTAAAATTAGAACTAGAACTACTACAAGGTGGCGCCTTTTCTACTGATTTATGGGGCAAAACCAAAAACGAAAAATCAATGTTTTAGAGTTTTTCATATGTAATTTAGCGGTGCAGTTGGGAAATTTTTATTGATAACGGTTTTTAAGTTATGACATTAAGTTAGGTTTTTTTTTTAATGGGAATTAAAATATTTGGATTAAGTCCAAGAACGGAAAAATGACTCAAAGTGTGTAAAAATAACAAATTTGGAATGTTTGAAATTTATTTTATTACTTAAAAATAGCTTATAGGCTTGAAAAAATTCAAATTTGGAGTTTTTGGAGGCAGGTTACAACTAAATTACTAATGTTTTATTCAATTCAGGTTGCCATGTTTTACGGCCTCTTTTTGGATATGTCTTTTCGAGTTTATGTACTATACACTTTGGTACGTTGTTCCATCTGTTCATGATGCCAGTGTCAATAATTTGTTTGAACCCTCTTCGCCATCTTCTAACAAAGAGAAATCCAAAAAATTACAATTCTGCTTTGTTAAATGGTAACCATTGTCGCAAACGGTCCTCGTCCGAAAGTTTGTCGATTAAGGCCCGTTTGCGCCAATGGTCACTAATTTAATGCATCATCTTTATATTGTATGCATGTGTGGTATACTCAGCTATTAATGGTGCGTTCACAAATTTAATGAAATCTTATTAACCATATTAGGCCATTGTCAGCAATAAAAAATACATACGAAAATCTGAGATTTTCCACGTAAAATGATAACCATTGGCGCTAACGTTTTTTTATCCGAATGTTAAGTGACCCCGTTTCTAAAGCACGTTTGCGCCAACGGTCACTAGTTTAATGAATGATCCTGTATGTTGCTTACTCCCTCTGTGTATGCTGCCAATTTCAATGAAGTCGTATGAACCATGAGTTTGAACAAAGGGTGACAAACGCTTTCGAAATATGAAATAAAATATCCGTATTTTAAAAAAAATGAGATGGTAACCATAACTCAGTTTAGTTTACGAAATGCAGGAGGTTCAAGTTTTGAGACATTTTGGCATTTCTGCAAATAATCCAGAAACCACTGAAAACGTAACAACCTCGACGTAAGGAGCTTGATAAAAAAGCAACTTTTTTCTAATTTAAGCGACCTTGTAAATCTTACCGTTTTGGAGAAAGCAATGGCAGGAACCATTGACCTAGAAGGTGTAGATAAAACCAGCAAAAATCAAGTCAAGCTGTGAATTCCTAAATGTATTCGATATGGAAAATTTTAAGATCCCTCTTATCAACTTTAGAATAAAGATACCCAATAAGCTCTCGTAAAAATGATAGAAAACGTCTAAAAATGCCAATTAAAGTCTTCGGAAAAATTCAGGTTAGAATTAAGCTTGAAAACTGACTTAAAATATGTAAAAACAAATTTTGATTATTTGGATAAATTCAGAATAGATTAATGTCCAAAATGGGATAGGACTTAAAACAATTAAAAATTCAAATTTAAACTTATTAGAAAAATTTTGTTATGACTATAACCAAAATCGGCTAAAAAAGGTTAAAGAGTGTGAAAATTCAAATAGGAATGTTTGAAAAAACGCAGGTTAGGATGAGAGCTAAAATTGGTTAAAAATTACTTAAAGTGTAGAAAACTGCAAATTTGGAAAGTTTAAAGAAATTCAGGTTAGAGGATTAAAGCTGACATCGATTAAAACTCACTTAAAGCCTGGGAAAATACAAATTTGTAGTGTTTGGAGAAGTTCAGTTTAGGTTTATGGACAAAATCGGTTAAAAATGATTGGAAGCAAATAAAAATGCAAACTAAAGGTTTTTGGAGAAATTCAAGTATATATTAGAGCCAAATTTGGTTAAATATAACTCAACGATTTATATGGGAGTTTGTGGAAAAGAAATCAAGTTAGGTGTAAACGCAGAATCTTTTAAGGCCTTTTGGACACATTTTACCCGAAAACAGCTAAGGTAAACCTTGAAATCGTCAAAAAATTAGTAAGTGACAGATCGGTTGACCCTTAATTCAACTTTAGAAAGAACAAATGTTTTAAATTTTATTAAAAGCCTCTAATAATGCAAATTTGGAAAAATTTAAGTTTAGGATTAGAATTAGAACTAATACAGGGTGGCGTCTTTTCGACAGATTTATGGGGCATTAGTAAAACCGTAAAAATGGATGGAAACCGTAAAAATGAATGGAAAATGGATGAAATCTGATTACATATTCTCAACTCCGATTTCCATAATACATTTAATGGTATCATTACTCAATTTGATTCCTTATACAGGAAGTTGTTTAAAAAAAATGCACTTTTGATATGGCAATGAATCTCGGCTTTCATGGGCAATAAAACAAAAAACGAAAAATAAAAGTTTTAGGGTTTTTCCTATGTAATTTACATACAAATTTGGAATGTTTGAAATTAATTAATTGTATTATTTAAAAATAATTTATAGGCTTTAAAAAAATGCAAATTTCGAGTTTTTGGAGAAAACAGGTTAAAACTTAATTTCTAATTTTTTGATCAATTCAAGTTGCCACGTTTTACGGCTTCTTTTTGGATATGTCTTTTCGAGTTTATGTACTATACGCTTTGCTACGTTCTTCCTTCCTGTTCATGATGTCAATGATTTATTTGAACCATATTCGTCATCGTCTAACAACGAGAAATTAAAAAAATTGCAATTCTGTAGGTTAAATGGTGACCATTGTCGCAAACGATCCTTATCCAAAAGATGAGATTTCATATAAGACACGTTTGCGCCAATGGTCACTAATTTAATGCATCATTCTTTGTATTGTATGCACGTGTGGTATACTCAATCTGTTCATGGTGTGTTCAGAAATTCAATGAAATGTTAGTAACCATATTAGTCATTGTCAGCAATAAAAAATAGGAAAGTTAGAGATTTTGCACGTAAAATGATAACCATTGGCGCTAACGTTTTTTTATCCGAAAATTAAAAGTGAACCCGTTTTTAAAGCACGGTTTGCGCCAATGGTCACTAATTTAATGAGTGATCCTGTATGTTGCATTCTCCCTCCGTGTATGCTGGCAGTTTCAATGAAGTCGTATGAACCATGAGTTTGAACAAAGGGTGACGAACGCTTTCGAAATATGAAATAAAAATTACAAGTCCGTATTTAAAAAAAAAATGAGATGGTAACCATAACTCAGTTTAATAATCTCTCAGGTTAGTTTACGAAATACAGGAGCAAGAAGTTTTAGGACATTTTGGCATTTTTTTAAATAATTTAGAGCCATCTAAAAATGTGGCAACCTCGAAGTATAAACTTAAAGAAGCTTGACAAAAAGGCAACTTTCTCCTAATGTAAGCGACCTTGGAACTCTTACGGTTTTGGAGATATCAATGGCAGGAACCATCTAGAAGGTATGGATAGAGCCAACAAATGCCCATATTTCCCTAAAAATGGTCCCGTTTTTCGGCCGGAAGTCCGGCAGCCTTATGGTTGCGATGACGTAATGTTGTCGTCAGCACACGTCATACAAGCGTCATAGCAACTTAAAACCGAACCAGATATTGATTGTGTCGATTGTTTTTGGGTTTTGATAGGATAGAAGTTAAGTTTTAAAAAACCTTGGAGCTATTTCAGCTAAGTGCTAGAAGCTCTAGCTAGGAGATGGATATAAGTTCGATATTCGATTCGATTGGAAATAAAAAATAATGATAGTGACAACTGCTTTTCAATAATTTGACGTAAGACGTCATGACGTCACCGAGGTTTCACTTCCGGAGGATATCGTCACCAGTTTAGAAGTTCCCAGTGCTAAGAAGGGGGCCAAAACTGTAAAACAGGAGGGGGTCTCCAGATTAGCTCGATGGTAGAAACTGTTGTGAATCCCATGATGAATCTGAGTAAAGGGACTTTTTTTGTATTCTGCGTGTTCTATAATTTTTTCTCCTTTTTTTCTTTTCCTTTTTATAGTTGATTTGGAATAAAACTGGTTGGAGTCCATACAGAGTATACAGGTCAAATGTTACATATTCTCATGATTACATATTCTCAACTCCGATTTCCATAATACATTTAATGGTATCATTACTCAATTTGATTCCTTATACAGGAAGTTGTTTAAAAAAAGTGCACTTTTGATGTGGCACTGAATCTCGGTTTTCATGGGCCTATAAAACAAAAAAAAAATAAAAGTTTTAGGGTGTGTCCTATGTAATTTACATACAAATTTGGAATGTTTGAAATTAATTGTATTATTGAAAAATAATTTATAGGCTTTGAAAAATTCCAAATTTCGAGTTTTTGGAGAAAACAGGTTAAAACTTAGTTTCAAATTTTTTGATCAATTCAAGTTGCCACGTTTTACGGCTTCTTATTGGATATGTCTTTTCGAGTTTATGTACTATACGTTTTGCTACGTTCTTCCTTCCTATTCATGATGTCAATGATTTATTTGAAGCATATTTTTCATCGCCTAACAACGAGAATTCTGTAGGTTAAATGGTGACCATTGTCGCAAACGATCCTGGTCCAAAAGATGAGATTTCGGATAAGACACGTTTGCACCAATGGTCACTAATTTAATGCATCATTCTTTGTATTGTATGCACGTGTGGTATACTCAATCTGTTCATGGTGTGTTCAGAAATTCAATGAAATGTTAGTAACCATATTAGTCATTGTCAGCAATAAAAAATAGGAAAGTTAGAGATTTTGCACGTAAAATGATAACCATTGGCGCTAACGTTTTTTATCCGAAAATTAAAAGTGAACCCGTTTTTAAAGCACGTTTTGCGCCAATGGTCACTAATTTAATGAATGATCCTGTATGTTGCACACTCCCTCCGTGTATGCTGGCAATTTCAATGAAGTCGTACGAACCATGAGTTTGAACAAAGGGTGACAAACGCTTTCGAAATATGAAGTAAAAACTCCAAGTCCGTATTTAAAAAAAAATTAGATGGTAACCATAACTCAGTTTAATAATCTCTCAGGTTAGTTTACGAAATACAGGAGCAAGAAGTTTTAGGGCATTTTGGCATTTTTTTAAATAATTTAGAGCCATCTAAAAATGTGGCAACCTCGAAGTATAAACTTAAAGAAGCTTGACAAAAAGGCAACTTTCTCCTAATGTAAGCGACCTTGGAACTCTTACGGTTTTGGAGATATCAATGGCAGGAACCATCTAGAAGGTACGGATAGAGCCAACAAATGCCCGTATTTCCCTAAAAATGGTCCCGTTTTTCGGCCGGAAGTCCGGCAGCCTTATGGTTGCGATGACGTAATGTTGTCGTCAGCACACGTCATACAAGCGTCATAGCAACTTAAAACCGAACCAGATATTGATTGTGTCGATTGTTTTTGGGTTTTGATAGGATAGAAGTTAAGTTTTAAAAAACCTTGGAGCTATTTTAGCTAAGTGCTAGAAGCTCTAGCTAGGAGATGGATATAAGTTCGATATTCGATTCGATTGGAAATAAAAAATAATGACAGTGACAACTGCTTTTCAATAATTTGACGTAAGACGTCATGACGTCACCGAGACTTCACTTCCGGAGGATATTGTCACCAGTTCAGAAGTTTCCAGTGCTAAGAAGGGGGCCAAAACTGTAAAACAGGAGTGGGTCTCCAGATTAGCTCGATGGTAGAAACTGTTGTGAATCCCATGATGAATCTGAGTAAAGGGACTTTTTTTGTATTCTGCGTGTTCTATAATTTTTTCTCCTTTTTTGCTTTTCCTTTTATAGTTGATTTGGAATAAAACTGGTTGGAGTCCATACAGAGTATACAGGTCAAATGTTACATATTCTCATGATTACATATTCTCAACTCCGATTTCCATAATACATTTAATGGTATCATTACTCAATTTGATTCCTTATACAGGAAGTTGTTTAAAAAAAGTGCACTTTTGATGTGGCACTGAATCTCGGCTTTCATGGGCAATAAAACAAAAAACGAAAAATAAAAGTTTTAGGGTTTTTCCTATGTTATTTACATACAAATTTGGAATGTTTGAAATTAATTAATTGTATTATTTAAAACTAATTTATAGTCTTTGAAAAGATGCAAATTTCGAGTTTTTGGAGAAAATAGGTTAAAACTTAATATCTAATTTTTTGATCAATTCAAGTTGCCACGTTTTACGGCTTCTTTTTGGATATGTCTTTTCGAGTTTATGTACTATACGCTTTGCTACGTTCTTCCTTCCTGTTCATGATGTCAATGATTTATTTGAACCATATTCGTTGTCAATCTGTGCATGTGAACGGATTGAGTTCATCGACATTGCCCTTGAGGTTTGGTGTGCCTCAGGGATCTGTCTTAGGACCTTTGCTCTTTCTCATATATGTAAATGATCTTCCAAAATATGTTGATCCGGCAGACTGTAGATTGTTTGCTGATGATACCACCATTATAACAAAAGGCTCATCTCTGCCTGAGTTAGCAAGTGCTAGTTCGTTTGCTGAAACTCGAGCGAAGAATTGGTTTTCTGCCCACGGGTTATTTCTTAATGAGAGCAAAACTCAAAGATTGACGCTGTCGACAGCGGAAGCTAGGGGTGACAGTGTTACGTTGCTGGGAATTTGTATTGATGATAGGCTGAGCTGGGGCCCCCAGATAGATGCTCTCTGCAATCGCCTGTCATCGGCATTGTTCGCATTGAGATGTCTTCGTGGTTCTCTCGACATTTCTGTACTGAGAACCGCCTATTTTGCCTTATTCCATTCAAGATTCCTTTATGGAATTACCGTCTGGGGTGGTTCTGGACACGCCTTGAGAGTGTTCAGGATGCAGAAGAGGGCTGTAAGAGTGTTGCTTGGCCTCGGGTGTAGAGAGTCCTGTAGGGACCATTTTCTGAATCTGCAAATTATGACTGTGCCATCGGCTTATATATATTTTACCTTGCTCGAGATCCATCAGAACAGGTCAAGGTACAGTCAGCAGTCTGATATACATGATTTTAATACAAGGAATGCAGAACATCTTAGGCTGCCTAGATACAGGCTCTCAAAATCTATGAGAAACTCCCTGGATTTGAGCTTGTTTAACAGACTACCTGCCAGCGTCAGAACCCTGAACGCTACAGAGTTTAAAATCAAACTAAAAACATTTTTCTATTCAAACAGCTTTTACAGTGTGGAGGAATTCCTTGTACACCGGTTCTAAAACGTCTTTTGTTTGCTATGGATGTGGCTCCTGGGTCTTTATATATTTTGTGTCAATTGGTCTAACGTCTCATAACTACTGTAGTATGTCTTAGTTTTACTTACTTTGTTATTTACTATTAATGTTTTTTTTACTGACTTGCTACACATACATGTTTTGTATTTTGTGGTCAAACAAATAAACCTAAACCTAAACCTAAACCTATTCTTCATCGTCTAACAACGAGAAATCCAAAAAATTGCAATTCTGTAGGTTAAATGGTGACCATTGTCGCAAACGATCCTCATCCAAAAGATGAGATTTTGGATAAGACACGTTTGCGCCAATGGTGAGTAATTTAATGCATCATTTTTTGTATGTATGCACCTGTGGTATACTCAATCTGTTCATGGTGCGTTCACAAATTCAATGAAATCTTATTAACCATATTAGTCATTGTCAGCAATAAAATATCCGAAAGTTGGAGATTTTGCACGCAAAATGATAACCATTCGCGCTGACGTTTTTTTATCCCACAGTTAAAAGTGACCCCGTTTTTCGAGAACGTTTGCGCCAATGGCCACTAGTTTAATGAATGATTCTGTATATTGCGTACTCCGTCTGTGTATGTTGCCAGTTCCAATGAAGTCGTACGAACCATGAGTTTGAAGAAGGGGTGAAAAATACTATCGATAGTACGTATTTAAAAAAATATGAGATGGTAACCATAACTCAGTTTAGTTTACGAAATACAAGAGATTGAAGTTTTGAGACATTTTGGCATTTCTGCAAATAATTCAGAAACCACTGAAAACGTAACAACCTTGACGTAAGGAGCTTGATAAAAAAGCAACTTTTTTCTAATTTAAGCGGCCTTGTAACTCTTACCGTTTTGGAGAAAGCAATGGCAGCAACCATTGACCTAGAAGGTGTAGATAAAACCAGCAAAAATCAAGTCAAGCTGTGAATTCCTAAATGTATTCGATATGGAAAATTTTAAGATCCCTCTTATCAACTTTAGAATAAAGATGTCCAATAAGCTCTCGTAAAAATGATAGAACACGTCTAAAAATGCGAATTAAAGCCTTCGGAAAAAATCAGATTAGAATTAAGCTTGAAAACTGACTTAAAATATGTAAAAACAAATTTTGATTATTTGGATAAATTCAGAATAGATTAATGTCCAAAATGGGAGAGGACTTAAAACAATTAAAAATTCAAATTTAAAGTTATTAGAAAAATTTTGTTATGACTATAACCAAAATCGGCTAAAAAAAGTGAGTGTGAAAATTCAAATTGGAATGTTTGAAAAAACGCAGGTTAGGATGAGGACTAAAATTGGTTAAAAATTACTTAAAGTGTAGAAAACTGCAAATTTGGAAAGTTTAAAGAAATTCAGGTTAGAGGATTAAAGCTGACATCGATTAAAACTCACTTAAAGCCTGGGAAAATACAAATTTGTAGTGTTTGGAGAAGTTCAGTTTAGGTTTATGGACAAAATCGGTTAAAAATGATTGGAAGCAAATAAAAATGCAAACTAAAGGTTTTTGGAGAAATTTAAGTATATATTAGAGCCAAATTTGGTTAAATATAACTCAACGATTTATATGGGAGTTTGTGGAAAAGAAATCAAGTTAGGTGTAAACGCAGAATCTTTTAAGGCCTTTTGGACACATTTTACCCTAAAACAGCTAAGGTAAACCTTGAAATTTGTCAAATAAATTATGCATTATCGTCAAAAAATTAGTAAGTGACAGATCGGTTGACCCTTAATTCAACTTTAGAAAGAACAAATGCTTTTAAAATTTATTAAAAGCCTCTAATAATGCAAATTTGGAAAAATTTAGGTTTAGGATTAGAATTAGAACTAATACAGGGTGGCGTCTTTTCGACAGATTTATGGGGCATTAGTAAAACCGTAAAAATGGATGGAAAATGGATGAAATCTGATTACATATTCTCAACTCCGATTTCCATAATACATTTAATGGTATCATTACTCAATTTGATTCCTTATACAGGAAGTTGTTTAAAAAAAGTGCACTTTTGATGTGGCACTGAATCTCGGCTTTCATGGGCAATAAAACAAAAAACGAAAAATAAAAGTTTTCGGGTTTTTCCTATGTAATTTACATACAAATTTGGAATGTTTGAAATTAATTAATTGTATTATTTAAAAATAATTTATAGGCTTTCAAAAATGCAAATTTCGAGTTTTTGGAGAAAACAGGTTAAAACTTAATTTCTAATTTTTTGATCAATTCAAGTTGCCACGTTTTACGGCTTCTTTTTGGATATGTCTTTTCGAGTTTATGTACTATACGCTTTGCTACGTTCTTCTTTCCTGTTCATGATGTCAATGATTTATTTGAACCATATTCGTCATCGTCTAACAACGAGAAATCCAAAAAATTGCAATTCTGTAGGTTAAATAGTGACCATTGTCGCAAACGATCCTCATCCAAAAGATGAGATTTTGGATAAGACACGTTTGCGCCAATGGTGAGTAATTCAATGCATCATTTTTTGTATGTATGCACGTGTGGTATAACTCAATCTGTTCATGGTTCGTTCACAAATTCAATGAAATCTTATTAACCATATTAGTCATTGTCAGCAATAAAAAATCCGAAAGTTGGAGATTTTGCACGTAAAATGATAACCATTGGCGCTAACGTTTTTTATCCCACAGTTAAAAGTGACCCCGTTTTTCGAGCACGTTTGCGCCAATGGTCACTAGTTTAATGAATGATTCTGTATATTGCGTACTCCGTCTGTGTATGTTGCCAGTTCCAATGAAGTCGTACGAACCATGAGTTTGAAGGAGGGGTGAAAAATACTATCGAAAGTACGTATTTAAAAAAATATGAGATGGTAACCATAACTCAGTTTAGTTTACAAAATACAAGATATTGAAGTTTTGAGACATTTTGGCATTTCTGCAAATAATTCAGAAACCACTGAAAACGTAACAACCTTGACGTAAGGAGCTTGATAAAAAAAGCAACTTTTTTCTAATTTAAGCGGCCTTGTAACTCTTACCGTTTTGGAGAAAGCAATGGCAGGAACCATTGACCTAGAAGGTGTAGATAAAACCAGCAAAAATCAAGTCAAGCTGTGAATTCCTAAATGTATTCGATATGGAAAATTTTAAGATCCCTCTTATCAACTTTAGAATAAAGATGTCCAATAAGCTCTCGTAAAAATGATAGAACACGTCTAAAAATGCCAATTGAAGTCTTCGGAAAAATTCAGGTTAGAATTAAGCTTGAAAAACTGATTTAAAATATGTAAAAACAAATTTTGATTATTTGGATAAATTCAGAATAGATTAATGTCCAAAATGGGAGAGGACTTAAAACAATTAAAAATTCAAATTTAAACCTATTAGAAAAATTTTGTTATGACTATAACCAAAATCGGCTAAAAAAAGTTTAAAGAGTGTGAAAATTCAAATTGGAATGTTTGAAAAAACGCAAGTTAGGGTGAGGGCTAAAATTGGTTAAAAATTACTTAAAGTGTAGAAAACTGCAAATTTGTAAAGTTTAAAGAAATTCAGGTTAGAGGATTAAAGCTGACATCGATTAAAACTCACTTAAAGCCTGGGAAAATACAAATTTGTAGTGTTTGGAGAAGTTCAGTTTAGGTTTATGGACAAAATCGGTTAAAAATGATTGGAAGCAAATAAAAATGCAAACTAAAGGTTTTTGGAGAAATTCAAGTATATATTAGAGCCAAATTTGGTTAAATATAACTCAACGATTTATATGGGAGTTTGTGGAAAAGAAATCAAGTTAGGTGTAAACGCAGAATCTTTTAAGGCCTTTTGGACACATTTTTCCCTAAAACAGCTAAGGCAAACCTTGAAATTTGTCAAATAAATAATGCATTATCGTCAAAAAATTAGTAAGTGATAGATCGGTTGACCCTTAATTCAACTTTAGAAAGAACAAATGCTTTTAAAATTTATTAAAAGCCTCTAATAATGCAAATTTGGAAAAATTTAAGTTTAGGATTGGAATTAGAACTAATACAGGGTGGCGTCTTTTCGACAGATTTATGGGGCATTAGTAAAACCGTAAAAATGGATGGAAAATGGATGAAATCTGATTACATATTCTCAACTCCGATTTCCATAATACATTTAATGGTATCATTACTCAATTTGATTCCTTATACAGGAAGTTGTTTAAAAAAAGTGCACTTTTGATGTGGCACTGAATCTCGGCTTTCATGGGCAATAAAACAAAAAACGAAAAATAAAAGTTTTAGGGTTTTTCCTATGTAATTTACATACAAATTTGGAATGTTTGAAATTAATTAATTGTATTATTTAAAAATAATTTATAGGCTTTAAAAAAATGCAAATTTCGAGTTTTTGGAGAAAACAGGTTAAAACTTAATTTCTAATTTTTTGATCAATTCAAGTTGCCACGTTTTACGGCTTCTTTTTGGATATGTCTTTTCGAGTTTATGTACTATACGCTTTGCTACGTTCTTCTTTCCTGTTCATGATGTCAATGATTTATTTGAACCATATTCGTCATCGTCTAACAACGAGAAATCCAAAAAATTGCAATTCTGTAGGTTAAATAGTGACCATTGTCGCAAACGATCCTCATCCAAAAGATGAGATTTTGGATAAGACACGTTTGCGCCAATGGTGAGTAATTCAATGCATCATTTTTTGTATGTATGCACGTGTGGTATAACTCAATCTGTTCATGGTTCGTTCACAAATTCAATGAAATCTTATTAACCATATTAGTCATTGTCAGCAATAAAAAATCCGAAAGTTGGAGATTTTGCACGTAAAATGATAACCATTGGCGCTAACGTTTTTTATCCCACAGTTAAAAGTGACCCCGTTTTTCGAGCACGTTTGCGCCAATGGTCACTAGTTTAATGAATGATTCTGTATATTGCGTACTCCGTCTGTGTATGTTGCCAGTTCCAATGAAGTCGTACGAACCATGAGTTTGAAGGAGGGGTGAAAAATACTATCGAAAGTACGTATTTAAAAAAATATGAGATGGTAACCATAACTCAGTTTAGTTTACAAAATACAAGATATTGAAGTTTTGAGACATTTTGGCATTTCTGCAAATAATTCAGAAACCACTGAAAACGTAACAACCTTGACGTAAGGAGCTTGATAAAAAAAGCAACTTTTTTCTAATTTAAGCGGCCTTGTAACTCTTACCGTTTTGGAGAAAGCAATGGCAGGAACCATTGACCTAGAAGGTGTAGATAAAACCAGCAAAAATCAAGTCAAGCTGTGAATTCCTAAATGTATTCGATATGGAAAATTTTAAGATCCCTCTTATCAACTTTAGAATAAAGATGTCCAATAAGCTCTCGTAAAAATGATAGAACACGTCTAAAAATGCCAATTGAAGTCTTCGGAAAAATTCAGGTTAGAATTAAGCTTGAAAAACTGATTTAAAATATGTAAAAACAAATTTTGATTATTTGGATAAATTCAGAATAGATTAATGTCCAAAATGGGAGAGGACTTAAAACAATTAAAAATTCAAATTTAAACCTATTAGAAAAATTTTGTTATGACTATAACCAAAATCGGCTAAAAAAAGTTTAAAGAGTGTGAAAATTCAAATTGGAATGTTTGAAAAAACGCAAGTTAGGGTGAGGGCTAAAATTGGTTAAAAATTACTTAAAGTGTAGAAAACTGCAAATTTGTAAAGTTTAAAGAAATTCAGGTTAGAGGATTAAAGCTGACATCGATTAAAACTCACTTAAAGCCTGGGAAAATACAAATTTGTAGTGTTTGGAGAAGTTCAGTTTAGGTTTATGGACAAAATCGGTTAAAAATGATTGGAAGCAAATAAAAATGCAAACTAAAGGTTTTTGGAGAAATTCAAGTATATATTAGAGCCAAATTTGGTTAAATATAACTCAACGATTTATATGGGAGTTTGTGGAAAAGAAATCAAGTTAGGTGTAAACGCAGAATCTTTTAAGGCCTTTTGGACACATTTTTCCCTAAAACAGCTAAGGCAAACCTTGAAATTTGTCAAATAAATAATGCATTATCGTCAAAAAATTAGTAAGTGATAGATCGGTTGACCCTTAATTCAACTTTAGAAAGAACAAATGCTTTTAAAATTTATTAAAAGCCTCTAATAATGCAAATTTGGAAAAATTTAAGTTTAGGATTGGAATTAGAACTAATACAGGGTGGCGTCTTTTCGACAGATTTATGGGGCATTAGTAAAACCGTAAAAATGGATGGAAAATGGATGAAATCTGATTACATATTCTCAACTCCGATTTCCATAATACATTTAATGGTATCATTACTCAATTTGATTCCTTATACAGGAAGTTGTTTAAAAAAAGTGCACTTTTGATGTGGCACTGAATCTCGGCTTTCATGGGCAATAAAACAAAAAACGAAAAATAAAAGTTTTAGGGTTTTTCCTATGTAATTTACATACAAATTTGGAATGTTTGAAATTAATTAATTGTATTATTTAAAAATAATTTATAGGCTTTAAAAAAATGCAAATTTCGAGTTTTTGGAGAAAACAGGTTAAAACTTAATTTCTAATTTTTTGATCAATTCAAGTTGCCACGTTTTACGGCTTCTTTTTGGATATGTCTTTTCGAGTTTATGTACTATACGCTTTGCTACGTTCTTCCTTCCTGTTCATGATGTCAATGATTTATTTGAAGCATATTTTTCATCGCCTAACAACGAGAATTCTGTAGGTTAAATGGTGACCATTGTCGCAAACGATCCTGGTCCAAAAGATGAGATTTCGGATAAGACACGTTTGCACCAATGGTCACTAATTTAATGCATCATTCTCTGTATTGTATGCACGTGTGGTATACTCAATCTGTTCATGGTGCGTTCAGAAATTCAATGAAATGTTAGTAACCATATTAGTCATTGTCAGCAATAAAAAATAGGAAAGTTAGAGATTTTGCACGTAAAATGATAACCATTGGCGCTAACGTTTTTTATCCGAAAGTTAAAAGTGAACCCGTTTTTAAAGCACGTTTTGTGCCAATGGTCACTAATTTAATGAATGATCCTGTATGTTGCATACTCCCTCCGTGTATGCTGGCAATTTCAATGAAGTCGTATGAACCATGAGTTTGAACAAAGGGTGACGAACGCTTTCGAAATATGAAATAAAAATTACAAGTCCGTATTTAAAAAAAAATGAGATGGTAACCATAACTCAGTTTAATAATCTCTCAAGTTAGTTTACGAAATACAGGAGCAAGAAGTTTTAGGGCATTTTGGCATTTTTTAAAATAATTTAGAGCCATCTAAAAATGTGGCAACCTCGAAGTATAAACTTAAAGAAGCTTGACAAAAAGGCAACTTTCTCCTAATGTAAGCGACCTTGTAACTCTTACCGTTTTAGAGATAGCAATGGCAGGAATCATCTAGAAGGTATGGATAGAGCCAACAAATGCCCATATTTCCCTAAAAATGGTCCCGTTTTTCGGCCGGAAGTTTTAAGGTTGCGATGACGTAATGTTGTCGTCAGCACACGTCATACAAGCGTCATAGCAACTTAAAACCGAACCAGATATTGATTGTGTCGATTGTTTTTGGGTTTTGATAGGATAGAAGTTAAGTTTTAAAAAACCTTGGAGCTATTTCAGCTAAGTGCTAGAAGCTCTAGCTAGGAGATGGATATAAGTTCGATATTCGATTCAATTGGAAATAAAAAATAATGACAGTGACAACTGCTTTTCAATAATTTGACGTAAGACGTCATGACGTCACCGAGACTTCACTTCCGGAGGATATTGTCACCAGTTCAGAAGTTTCCAGTGCTAAGAAGGGGGCCAAAACTGTAAAACAGGAGTGGGTCTCCAGATTAGCTCGATGGTAGAAACTGTTGTGAATCCCATGATGAATCTGAGTAGACATTCTGCGTGTTCTATAATTTGTTCTCCTTTTTTGTTTTTCCTCTTTATAATTGATTTGGAATAAAACTGGTTGGAGTCCATACAGAGTACACAGGTCGAATGTGGGTTTAACCTGAACAACAATTCAACCAGCAATCTCAAAAAAAAATTACAATGACAGGCAGCAGAAGAGAGATATCTTATTTTTTTTTCCGGAGAGTAGAAGATTGAATAGATTTTGATTCACACGACTGTTTATGTCCGAAGGATCATCACAAGACTAACACCGGACTTTGGAGTTTTGTGAACCAGATCCTTGATAAGATTAGTGTTAGCAGCTTTATACGAAGTTGAAGGACAATGATATATCTTGATCTTTATTGCAAGCTTTTGTGGCTCACTATCGAAACTGGCAAGAATATAGAAGTTTAGAGGTTTTGAATTGAACTCATTCCCGTTACCATTCATAGCAGTTGATCGGAAAAAGACAAGTTGCGTTTCTATTTTTTTTTATTGACTTTTAAATACTGTAGAAAGTGGTTTGAATGTAAACACCAGTAAACCTGCAGATCTTGGGGCGCTTTAGAGGCCCGCTAGATACAGGGACACATTAGAACGTCATCTCTGAGAGTAACAGGAACACCCAGGGCCACAAATGTCGACAAAACCAATAAATGAAACATTGCACCTGTAATTGGTGCGCGTGTAATATTCAAGAATAAACTCACAAAATACGCATTTCGTTGGTTTAAAGACGATCGAAGGATATAGTCAACGATAAATTGTGCAACTATATTAAACCAAATACGGGATTACCTAACCGAACCGCGGTCAGAACGCAAATTAGTTCGCTTAACCTCCGCAGTCCGAAGGGACACCTCTAATCCTCTGGTGGCGTATGACACCAGTTATCCATTCGTTTCCGAAATATATGGCTCTTAAATAATCCAGCAACATTAGCGCCCTATATCGCAACCCTCAGGCATCTGCCGGCTACTTTATTCCTCCGGGGTCCGCAGAGATTTACGTCCCTAATTCACGAATGATGACGCGTCATCCATGAAAAACACTTTCGGTGTCGTCCTTTCTTCCATTAATGTATCAATCGTTGTCTTTTAGCTCTCGGACAGGTTGTCGATGACGGTGATCTTTATGTATTCCGTTCATTGTTTCGCCGAGGGAGAGATTTACTTGCCTCGCTTTAAGGTTTCTAACTAACTAATAACAGTCTAAACTGGATTTAGCAGGTCTAATCTTATATAATTAATTTAGGGATTTCCGGTAAAAGGCAAAAGTCTCATTTGGACCCCAACTGTAAAGTCGGTTTTTGGTAATTCAACTTGCTTTTAAACTGTGTAATATTGTGTTTACTACAACGTTCTGCGTCTGTGATGTCTGTTCGTCTACGTTTCCTAGCTCTAAAGACGTAGTAGTAGTATAAGACATTGCGGGGGGGGGGGGGGGGGCCTTGTGACTAAGCCTTAAAGGCCCTTTTCACAGTCACCTGATCCAACCAGCCATGCTCCGCCTGAGCCCTCATTCCCACCATGAGTCCTGTGGCGCAGTCGCGCCCCCCTATAGCACCAGTAGCACCAGAAAATGGTATGACGACTCTTCCCTGCTTCACAGTGGGCGCAGAGTTGACTGTCGACCATTCTTAGGAGGTGAATGTGTTTGTTTAGTCTGCAGTCGCCAGTGAGGATTCCTAAAAGGTCTCCCAGACACTGCCGTCCTCTCCCTAGTACCCCCGAGGCCTTGGATCTATCCAGGTTAGGGTAGATTTCCTTCGTCTGTCTACATATTCCTGACTGTGTCTAGTTTATACTTGCACTCTCCCATGCCCACTCATTTAGAGTGTGTGAGAGGTATTTTGCTTAATCCTAGACATGGCTACGGTCCAGTAAAGCACGTCTGGGAACCCACCTCACAGTTGCCCTTTTTGTTTCTGCCAGTAACTCTAGAGCAGTTTAAAGGAGTACGGTGCCCTCACTGTAATATATAAGTGGTTAAGGATTTGTTGGGGTAGGCCACATTTCAAGGCAGAAGTTCACACAAGACTGTAGTTTTGATCCTTTGTCATTGTTCGATGTCCAGTGTCGGCTCTCTCTATTCATATGACCAGGTTGAATAGTAATGATTAACGCGGAGGTGTCGAGACTTGTGGAATTGTCCTGAGGATCACCTCATGGAGGTGGAAACGTTGACAATATACACAGAAGGTACCTCTAAGTGTATTTTTGGCCTACCGCAACAAATCCTTCACCCCTCTAGAACATCCCTGCAGTCCTAAACGAGCTTCGAGCTCGTCCTGCTCCTGTAGATGGCTCGCAGGTCCGTCTGACTATCGGAGTAGAAGTTCCTCTAAACAAATTTGCTTTACTGTGGAAAATTCGTCCCTTCTATAATTGTACACTCCTTCCTATTTAGAATTTCAAACAGAGCAAACAATTTGAAAGTTCGTGGCAGGAGCAAAATCTCCTGATGCATTCCTCAGTCTTGCACAATTATTTCGGCAGTTTGAAAACTTTGGAAACTTGACTCGAGCCCTAGAGTTAAAGTTTCAATCTGTTTTAGAGTCTGATGGAATTTGTTAGGCAACATCAGTGTCTTCTCTGATGGAACATAAATTAAATAAACATTTTTGGATGGAAAAGTTTACACGAGCAAGATGACTTGAGAATGACTTGAGAATGAATATATCTCGTGTTCATTAGAAAACATCAATTTTTGACCGAAAAATATGACATAATTAAAGTAAATAGACTTTTGTTTTTTCATCCTTTTCTTTTGACATTTCACTGCCAACTAAACTAAGAAGCAATTGAAACGGTGCTTCCGACTAACCTGAACTAAACTGTTTGTCTCTAAGCCACTCAACTGATTTTCGTTGCCGATACCATTTTGGACAAGTCAATGCAAAGACGGCTTAAGGAGGTTTTGTAATGACTTTTACAATGACCTAGGAAATATGAAGAGAGCCAATAAATGCCGATTAGAGCTTCACGAGACCGAGACCGAGACCGAGACTTACATACTCTCGGTCTCGGTCTCGAATTTATAATTGAGTCTCGGACTCGGTCTTGGTCTTGTGCATCGAGACCGAGACCGAGACTCGCGTAATCTCGGTCTTGGTCTCGTAATAGCAACTCGAGTCTCGATCTCGGTCTCGAAAAAAAGGTAGCAACTGAAAAAATCTTATTATGTTTGAATTGCATATTCAATTTTCTTTTGAATTATTGAGTTATAACGCACAGTTGACATCTGTTGGTGGGAGGCAAAAGAGGACGTCAAGAAGAGCAAAAAACAGGTGGATTCACTCCCATCGATGCACTCGTTCTAAAATTACAGGCGGTCAAACTTGAAAACTGAGAAAAAAGTCGTTATAGCCCCCCCCCCCCCCTCCCTATGGTCAAGTTCGAAACAAATTCAAAATTTGTTTTGCTGTTTTTGATGGGAATGGCACGTCTGCAATTCAGTAGAAAGGTAACAAACTCAATTCTAATGTAATTAACAATTACAGTAATTTCTTCAAAAATTGGCCAAAAACTCGATTTTAAAAGTGCCTAAAAATCGACCACCGAGAGGGGCTAACTCCAAAAATTTCACACCTATGATGGGACCTTTCTTGGCGGGAGGTGAAAGAGGTCATCAAGAAGAGCAAAAAACAGTTGGATTCACTCCAATCGGTGTACTCGTTCTAAAGTTACAGGGAGTCAAATTTGAAACTTGAGAAAAAAGACGTAACGCCCACTATTTGGTCAAGTTTAAGCAAAAATCGGAAATTTTTCATTACTGTTTTCTATCAGAATGGAACTCAATTCAAATGAAATTAATTTCTGAAGTATTTTTTTTAAATTGGCCAAAAACTCGATTTAGAAGTGCCTAAAAATCGGCCACCGAAGGGGCCTAACGAGAATGTTGCACTTACGGGACTTCTGTTGGCGACAGGTGAAAGGGGACATTAAGAAGAGCAACAAAACAGGTGGATTCACTACAAACGGTCCAGTCGTTCTCAAGTTACAGGGAGTCAAATTTGAAAATTAAAAAAAAAAACTCGTAACATCTCCTCGGGCAATTTAAAAAAAGAATTATACTTTTTTTTTGCTGTTTTTGATCGGAGTGGCACGTCTGCAAATTCCTAAGAACGTAACTCAATTCAAATGAAATTTACCCTTAATGTATTTTTTTTAAATTGCCAAAAAAAACGATTTTAAAAGGAAATAAAAATCGCCCAACGAAAGGTGGTCTCTCCGAAAATGTTGCCTTAACGGGACTGCAGGCTGTTGGCGGGAGGTGAAAGGGGACATTAAGAAAAAGCAAAAAGCAATTGGATTCACTCTAATCGGTGCACTCGTTTTAAAATTACAGACGGTCACACTTGAAAATTGGGAAAAAAGTTGTACTAGCCCCTCCCCCCCCCCCCCCTTAGACAAGTTCAAGAAAATTTAGGAAATTTTTCTTTGCTGTTTTTGATCGGAAGGCACGTCAGCAATTCCCTAAGAATATAACAAACTCAATTCGTATGAAATTAACGCTTGAAGTAGTTTTTTTTTAAATTTGCCAAAATCTCGATTTAAAAGTGCCCAAAAATCGTCTACCGAGGGGGCCTGACTCCGAAAACATTGCACTTGCAGAACTTCTGTTGGCGACAGGTCAAAGGGAACATCAAGAAGAGCAAAAAACAGGTGGATACACTTCAAACGGTCCACTCGTCCTAAAGCTACAGGGCGTCCAAGTTAAAAATTGAGAAAAAAGTCGTAACACCCCCCCCCTTTTTTGATCAATTAAAAAAAAAATTGGGACATTTTTTTGGTATTGTTCATCGGAATAGCACGTCTTCAATTCCCGAGGAATGTAAAAAACTCAATTCGAATAAACTTTCCCTTTAAAGTTTTCCTTTTGTCTCGAAAAATTAGCTTTTAGTTAAAAGTTTCAAAACAAAAATTGTCCCTAAAACAATAAAAATATATTTTTTTATTTTTAAATAATTAAAATGTTTGCACTAAAATCCCAAGTTTTGCATCAAAGTCAATAGACAAAATTTCATGTTGTAGCAAAATCGCTATTCTAGACAAAAAATTTTTATCCAGAAAAAAATTATTGAGACATTTACGTTTGGGTCAAAACAAATCAAATCATCCCAAACGTTTAATCAGAAAATGTAATATTTGATTTAAGTTCCAAAAACTCATTTGCGTTTAGTTAAAAAATAAACGAAATCGTCTCGAAACGATAAAAACCCGATATTTTCGCCATTTTACAGAAACTCAATTTTGAGACTAAAATCTCAACTTCTATTCCCAAAATCAATAAAAAAATATTCGTTTCTAAGGAAAAATAGTTTCTTTCCCGAAAAAGTCATTAAGAAGTTTGGTTTTAATACTAAAATCGAAATTTGCTAAAGAAATAGCAAGTATCTTTTGGAGTAGGAGGCCTGATTTTACCCTCTTCCTCGGTAGGATTCTTGAACAACACCCATAAATTAATCTGCTTCGTTACTTAGCTTTTTTCGATGGATATAAGTTTGACACTCGATTGGATTGGAAGTAAGAAGTAATAAAAATAATGACAGTGACAACGGTTTTGCAATAATGTGACGTAAAACATCAAGACGTCACCAAGACCACTTCCGGCGGAAGTCGTCATCAGTTTAAAGGTTCCCACTGCTAAAAAGGAGGGTCAAAACTGTAAAACATGCAGGAGGGGGTGTCCAGATTAACTCGATGAGTTATATGTTGCGAAGGTTTGCTAATACAGGATTAAAAAAAAAATTTGTTAAAACTTCTATACTAGATTCTAGTATGTAGAAAAACGTCATACCCCACGACATGTTTGCAACTTACTCCCAACTACTTCAAAGTTATTTTTCAGAGTTCCGCTAACCCTCACCAAAATTACTTCAAAGTCGTTATTACCATAAAAAAGGAATTTAAAGTAATAGTTACTCTCAAAATAGTAAAATAAAATCCTATAAAGCAGACGACCATTTAGTAGTATTCAATGGTTCCACCCAGTAGTATTTATTGCAAATGTTACTTTGAAGTAAGATCTACTGTTAAGAGACTAAGTGTTCGGAATTGTTACTTTATGGTTAAGTAAAATTTTCTTTAAGGTTGTTTATGGAACTTTGAAGTTTTATTGCTGTTGAGGCCATGTTTACTATTAAAAGTTCGAAACCATTTTGTACAGAAAGAAGGATCAAATAAAAATCCAAAATGCATAATAAGTTTAGCTTTCCTTTTAGCCTCACATACTCATTTTACTTTGTTAAAACATGCTTTTTATTAGAAAATACAAAGAAAATCTTCTAAAATTTTTGTTAAAAATTATTTTGCGTTTTACTAAAGTTACATTACTTTGAAGTCGCTTTGCTGTTTTTCGATCTACCATAGCAGCTTTAGATTTTTTAATAAAATTACCGATATCTTGCTCGATGTAATGTTGAGGTATTCCCTATCTTATAATCCATACCATCCTGTTTTGCACTGCCATATTATTCAATAACATTAACGTCAAATAACATAATTTTCGTCGTACAAGGATAGTGTGCCATTAAATATCAGTAGAAAGAGAAAGATGGAATGATCTAGGTAGTTTTGCATGAAAATCATGACACTTTGGTCGCAGTAAGATTAACTACTCAGGGTAGTAACTGGAACGTAACTGGGTAAGTCCCAAAGTGATCGCCACTACGGTGCAGATACTAGCAAATCATTCCCCATTTTAGTAGTAAAATCGTGGTAATAAATCTGTTGCAGAATGGTCGTCGGGATTGGTAACTACCACTTAGCAGTTCCAATTATGTGTCTCTGGTATCCACAATGGAACTATAATTATTAACTTACTTTAGATGACGTTTTCAAATAAACACCCCTTATTTAATAAGGTTATATCTGTGTTTCTTTTACAGCCCAGTGCATCGACTCTCGTCACGTGACCGTACCCAAAAAACTCTTATCGATTGAACACCGTTTGCAGATATAATGAGGTGCGAAGCGAAACCGTGGCGGCTTTGTAAAAATCAATCCTGTGCAAGCGCAGTAAACCCTAAAAAAGACTCCAAAATTAAATGTGCCCTCCCCGGGAGGGCAGAATAATTATTAGCTTGGCACTTTTAACCAGTGGTGAGTAAAAACGTCCCATTGTCTATGGTTTCCTCCTTCGGACGGTTGGTTCTTTTCACACCTTCTCGAATCTGCGACCTCACGCCGCCAGACCACTTACCAAACGCAGCAAACGCATTTCGTTATGCACCGGGTAAATAAAGGGTCATTTACATAACAAACAATAGAGACAGAGAAAGAGAGAGTGTTGCATCACATAATGGAGCAAATAGTGTTCATTTTATTGCATTTAATTACCGAAACGTTCGTAAAACATTTTTTTTTAATGCTTCTGAAATGGATGGAACCGACGCACAAGAGTGAAGGAAAAGTGAACGTGTTGAATGATTGGATGACCAGTCGTGAGAAAAATAGTTAAGTTTGTTTCACTATCTCTAGTGAATTGATTAAGTTGCAGTGTAGATCTCATTCCAAATTAGGTATACCCTGGTGATCAAATTTTATTTTATTACATAATTACTCGTCTTTATAGAATTCGAGCGCTGATGATGACTTAAAAGTCGAAACTAGTTTTTTACTCAAATCTTCACAGAGTATGTATTTATTTCATTCCTCTTCTATTGGCGAAGAAAAGCATCATGTTTGCAGCATTGTCTGTCACGACAAACTTCACTTTGCACTGATATTTTGATTGACAGGAAGAAACTAAATCACACACTAAATTAGTCAAGTACTCGGAAGAATGAAGATTTCCTGAGGTGTCAATACTTTCGTACAGTACTGGTCCCTCTTCCGTTGTTAACGTGGCACATATAACAGGGCTCGTTGTGGACATGTGACTATCCATCAAACGTTGTCCGGACAGAGATGAAAAACATATCTCTTTTTCTTGCCCGTAGATCCCATCCAGAAATGTTGCTGCATTAATGCATTAATAAGTCTTGATGGCTTTGGTCACTTGTGAGTTTTCGATGTCGCTCTACAACCTGATTTTTTTTTTCTGTCGTTTTGAGGTGAACCTGCCGTACTGTGTCTTCTCTTCTTACAGCCATTGCCTTGTAACGAAGTTTAAAAATGAGCACCGCCCTAATTAACCTTTATTGCTAATTTGTCTATTTTAACCATTGATATCTTTTTACTTTCGTAACAGTTGTCTAAACAACCCTTTAGTTACCAATGTCTGAACCCGACATTATTTATCAAAGTTGTCAGATGACCAATAAGTCAAGAGTCTATGGTCGTTTTCGTTTCGTACCGGTTCTGGTCCTGGTTGACATAAAAATGACAAAGCAGCTGTTTTTCAACCAATCAGCTTTGATGGAAATCAGCTGGTCTGTCATTTTTATGTCAACTGGAATCAGAACCGCTGTGAAACGAAAATGACTTATATATAGATGGTGACAGGCGCATCCTCCTTCCATAAGGTCGGTAAATTATTATTAGACCTGCCGATTCAAATTCTGAATCGAAGATTCCAAATACCATCAAAGGCTGGAAAGTCTTTAGGATAAACCAAAAGCATAGAATTGCGGAGACTGGTTAAGTCCCGCCATTAAGCCTTAAGGCATCGGTCCGGGTTTCCCAAGGTTTCTTATCACTCTATCTGAAGGAGTGTTGATTCCTCCGGCAATATAGAACGGGTTGATGTTAGGCGGAGACAACACAGTAACAATATCACGAAAACCTCGTCGTTGACAGCAACTGGTTATATTTGGGAAAACCGTGACGTCACACCGACCAACTCTATGCCGTAGCGACAGGCTGGGTTTCCGAATCCGCCCCCTTCAGGTCCGATTCCAATTCCAGACGTCCAATTACCGATTACCGACCCGAACCCATAACCGTAAATTTCTTGCACCAAATCAACATCTCTTCTCTCTCATGAAAGGTCTTGTAAATAAGGAGCAGTGGTTCTTAGTATTAAAAGGTCCCTATGTCTGGTCCAACTGTCTTGTTCAGTATTTCAAATAGAAACTAGTTAAATTATTTGTTGTTTAATTCTTACGAATCCCTGAATACAATCTCCCCTGTTTAAAAGCGACCTCAAAGGCGACAGCGGTCCCTTTGCCGCTATATAAATTCCAAGGGGTTGCGCTAGAGATTCGTTGAAAAAAGACTATTTGAAGTAAGTATCAGTAAACACGAGAAAAGGCGTCGTCGCCTTGTTTTCAATAGAAAAAATCGCAACTCTTTACCGGACTTTATCCACATTCACTAGCATTCGTACTAACATAATAGGCCAAGCGCATCAGGCGACCGCTTTTTATAGATCGCGCCTGGATCGTGTTAGAGCAAGTGGAAGCATTCGACGACAGGAATTTTCTTTCAAGAAGTGCGTTTTCACGCTTATAAGAAATATATCTTGCAATGTATTGTTCAGTGTTACTATACAGATTTACCGAAATCTGATATCTTCTTACTTTACAGATTTTGGATTTAACAAAAAAAAATTTAAGAGTCTTTTCAAGTCAAAATTTTAAGAGTATTGGCAACATTAAATACGAATTTATACTTTCTAGCAATAATTTGCTAGAAACTTTAGCACATTTAAAAATTGAATCAAAACCAAAACACAAAGTGTCATTAAGCCAGCAACCGGTCTCTGCGGGAGAATATTGATTAATTCTGTTAAGTTAAGAGGAGATTAGTTAAGATTAGTAAATATATTGTTTTTTTCAAGGAAAAAATATTGAAAATGTGAAGGTGACGAACTAAGCCGCCGATCGCAGATATGGGACAGAAGAATCAGAATGAGATCAAAATATGTTCAAAAGTGGAAAGTGCGCAGAACCAGAAAAATAAAATTTCCCGATTTTGCCAATAAACTACCGATTTTTATCATCAATATTTACCTATTTGGAAAACCTACATATTCTTTTATTTCTTTGTAATTTCTTATTAAAAATTGTTTTTATTTTTTTCCTCGAAACAAAACAAAAAACTAAAGTTGACTTTTTGCTTCTAATTAGATAGGGAAATCAAAATTGATCTTTGTTTTTCAAAAAAGGTGTAGAGACTAAAACAAAAGAAATTTTGCTTGAAATTTTGACAAAAAATTTTAAAAAAACCTTTTTTATTATGGTGATTTTCTCTGTCGCGTATTGCCATATGCTTTGCAGTTTTTTCAATGTCAAATATTCAAAAATATATATGCGCCTCACAGTACGATTACATTTTTTTGCTGTATTTGATCGGAATGGCACGCTTGCAATATCCTAGGAATGTAACATACCTACTCAATTCGAATAAAGAGTTTTTTTTTAAAATGGTCCAAAAACGCCATTCTAAAAGTGCCTAAAAATCGACCCTCGAAGGAGTCTATCTTCGATAATATTGCACCTACGGAACTTCCGAAAAATCAGTTGGACTCACTCCAATAGGTCAAGGCGTTTTCAGTTACAGTCGGTCAAATTTGAGAATTGAGAAAAAAGTCGTAATACCCCCCTTGGACATTTTCAATTTTTTTTTGCTCTTTTTGATCGGAATGGCACGTTTGCATTATCCTAAAATATAGCATACTCAATTCGAATGAATGTAACCTCTAAAGAGGTTTGTTTTTTAAAAATGGACCAAACACGCAGTTCTGAAAGTGCCTAAATATCGACTTCCGAACAAGTCTATGTTCGAGAATATTGCACCTACGGAACTTCCGATGGTGGGAGGTGAAAAAGAACATCAAGAAGAAGAAAAAACAGTTGGACTATTCCAATCGGTCAAGGCTTTTTCAAGCTACAGGCGGTCAAATTTGAGATTTGAGAAAAAAAGTCGTATTACCTTTTTCAGGACATTTTCAAAAAAAAATTCTGGAACATTTTTTTGTTGTTTTTCATCGGAATGGCACGTTTGTAATCCCATAAGAACGTAACAAACTCAATTCGAATGAAATTAACCTCTAAAGAGGATTTTTTAAAAATGGTCCAAAAACGCCATTCTAAAAGTACCTAAAAATCGACTTCCGAAGGGGTCTATCTCAGAAAACATTGCACCTACGTAACTTCCGATGGTAGGAGGTAAAAGAGGGCATCAAGAAAAGGAAAAAACCGTTGGATTTACTCAAATCGGTCAAGGCGTTTTCAAGTTACAGGCGGTCAAAGTTGAGAATTGAGAAAAAAGTCGTAATAACCCCCCTTTGGACATTTTCAAAACAATTTCTGGAATTTCCTTTTTGCTGTTTTTGATCGGAATTGCACGCTTGCAATATCCTAAAAATCTAACATACTAAATTCGAATGAAATTAGCCTCTAAAGAAGTTTCTTTTAAACGGTCCAAAAACGCCATTCTAAAAGTGCCTAAAAATCGACTTCCGAGGGGGTCTATCTTTGAGAATATTGCATCTACAGAAATTCCGATAGTGGGAGGTGAAAGAGGACATCAAGAAGAAGAACAAACTGTTGCACTCACTCCAATTGGTCAAGGCGTTTTCAAGTTACAGGCCGTAAAATTTGAGAATTGAGAAAAAAATTCGTAATACCCCTCCTTTGGACATTTTCTGCATAAAATTTCCCGAATTTATCAATAAACTAACGATTTTTATGACTAATTTTTACTGATTTAGGGTCCGAACGCTCGGCAACCTTGGTATTTTAGTCCAGTATAGAAATAATTTTAAATCACTTAAAATAATTGAGTTTTTAATTAAAATAAAACAAAATCAAGATGTTTATGATTTCTTTTTAAAGTAAGCGATTTTTTTTTTAATTTAATTAAAATCAAATTTTGTCTTGGTTTGAATACGCTTTTTTTCAAAATTCCTTTTGTTTTTCAAATATAAGGTGTTTAAATTTTATGAAAACCTACATATTTTTCTATTTCTTTGGGGTATCAAGATATTAAAACGAAATGTTTCAATTTATAGCAGTGCCTATCGAAACATTGTTTGCAAAATACTGCTGTTTTTAGTTCAAGTGGTAAAAGGTACTTTGATCTAATAGTTTCCTTTTTTTTTCAATGCTGAGCATAAAAAATTGTTTTAATTTTTTTGCTCGAAACAGAACAAAAACACTGAAGTTGACGTTTTCGCTAGGGAAATCAAAATTGATTTTTGCTTATCAAAAAAAGTGGAGAGACAAAAACACACAACAAAAGAAGAAGAATTTAGCTCGGAATGTTGACAAAAATTTTGAAAAAAATATTTTTTGTTATATTGATTTCCCCTGTTGCGGATTGCTATGCATTGCACTTTTTTCAACGTCAAATATTCAAAATCTCCAATACTGAAAAAATTTTTTTTATAGCTAATATTTCCTAATACAATTTTATTCAAATATCTGAAGGACGTCCGCTTGGGTCATCATATAAAAATGTGAAATTTCATTTAATACCTAAGAAACAAGCAAAAAAAACTGAAGACGCCACTGGATTTTACACCAAAAACTTTTTAAAGAATGTTTAGTTATTCAATAATTTGTTACAATGGTAAAAAAAAATCGAAAATGGCCAATTTTGTATCAATGCCAATCATTTTTAAAGTCCGCGTTCCAAAACTAAACATTTATCCCCTAATACTACATTAAGGGAGAATTGAAGAATATTTTAGTACCGACACTATAAAAAGCTTCACCATTTGAGGCGTTGAAAAAAATGAAAAAAAAAACAAATTACTGATAGTGTTACCGCACTTCTTAGTGTCCTGGACATTTTTTATTTCGGTGTTCCAAAATTAAACATTTATAGTTAGATTGATGGAGTATTGAGGGATGTCTCAGTGCACTCCTCATAAAAAACTTCACCGTTTGAGGTGATGAAAAAAATAAAAAAATAAATAAAATGATCGTGTTATCGCACTTCAGAGTGTCCTAAACACTTTTAATATCCACCTTCCAATACTAAACAGCTATATTTTCCTTATGGGAGGATTGAGGGATGTTCTAGTACACACCCCAAAAGATTTTTCACCGCCTGAGGGGTTGAAAAAAATTAAAAACTATAAATAAGATTATACGAGGGGGTAGTTCTTCAGATATGGTCCAGAAGTGGTGAGAAAAACACATTGTCTTTTTCTCAAACTTCTTTTACTTTTAGACGTTTCGATGCTTTATGGTATGATCATCAGTAAAATAGCACGAAACACTCTCACATGTGAGATGTGCCTGACAGATTTCCTTTTTCCCGAGCACTATCCCCCCCCCCAAAACAGTTGGATTCACTCCAATCGGTTAAGGCGTTTTCAAGCTACAGGCGGTCAAAGTTAAGAATTGTATATATACTCGCATTTCAAAGTGTCCTGGACACTTTTAATGTCCGTTTTCCAAAAATAAACATGTATATACAAAAATAAACATGTAATAGAACTCTATTAAAGGAGGATTTAGGGATGTTTTAGTACACACACCTTAGAATGCTTCACTCTCTGAGGGTTTGAAAAGAGTTATAAACCATAAATGAAATGATAGTGTTATCGCACTTCAGAATGTCTTGGACACTTTTAATGTCAGCTTTCCAAAACTAATCATCTATAGTTCCTTTAGGGGAGGATCTAGGGATGTTTTAGTATACACACCTTAGAATGCTTCACCGTCTGAGGGGTTGAAAAGAATTATAAACCATAAATAAAATGCTAGTGTTGTCGCACTTCAGAGTGTCCTTGTCACATTTAATTTCAGTTTTCCAAAACCAAATATCTATCTTTTCCTTATGGGAGAATTGAGGGATAGCCTAGTACATACGCCAAAGAATGTTTCAGCGCCTGAGAGGTTGAAAAAAAAATAAAAACTATAAATAAGATTATAGGAGGGCGTAGTTCTTGGGATATGGTCCTGACGTGATGAGAAAAAAATGAGAAAAAAATCATTGTCTTTTTATCAAACTTTTTTTAGTTTTAGACGTTTCGATGCTTTATGGTATCTTTATTAGTAAAATAGCATGAAACACTCTCACATGTGAAATGTGACCGATAGACTTCCTTTCTTTTTGTGTGATCCATTTCCCGAGAACTAAGGTAACCAAGAGTAAAAACAATGCAAAGCGCAATTATACTAGGTTGATAAGAAATTGTGATAAGTAAAAAAGTAATAATAAAACATGGCAAATAATAAGAATAGAGAAAGAAAGATAAAAATTCAAACTACAAAAGCACAAGTCAAAAACTACAAGAGTTAAGAAAAGTGGATTAACATATTTAAAAAAATCCAAAAAAAAGGTAACTAGAGAATTAAATTTAAAATATTTATAATTTTGGACTACAATCATCTAACACTTGTTAAAAAAGAATTCCGTTTTGAAACAAAAAAAACCCAGAATAAAAAAAAATTAACCCATTGGAGAGGTTTTATTTCGGGTCAAATATGCAAATCAATTTACATTATAGTTTATTTTTTTTTTTTAAATTCAATTTCGGGTCAAAAAAAGAATGAAAACCCAATAAAAAGTCCAATTTAGATTAATGGAAAAACAAAAAAAAAGAAAATGCTTTAAAGAATAAGAATAAAAAATCACAAACTGCATTGTTAGAGGAACAATAAAAAATTAAAAATTTAAATGTAGCAAGGCGGAAAACACTAAAAGATAATTTCTGGAATCCGAATAGGTAAAATTTATAGAAAAAAAATATGTAAAAAAAATAAATTAATTTGAAATATTTCTAATTTTAGGCCAAAATCTTTTAAAAGTTTGCTAAAAGAGGTCTATTTATTTTTGAACCATAATTTTTGCAACAAAAAGTGATAACACTACTCACAGTTTTGGTAAGTAAAAAATTTTGGAAATTGGTAATCATTACGTTTGAAGGACCCCCCCCCCCCTTCCCTATAATCTTATTTATAGATTTTAATTCTCCTCTAATGGAGGATTTTAATGACCTCTAAGAGGTCATTAAAAGTCTCCAGGACACTCTGAATTGTTTAGTTTTAGTTCGCGGACACTGAAAGTATCCAAGACACTCTGAAGTGCGATAACTACCATCGTATTTATAGTTCTTTCTTTTTTCAACCCCTCAGATGGTGAGCGATTCTATGAGTTGTGTACGAGAACATATCTTGAACTATTCCTACTCAAGCTGTATATTTTTAATTTTTAAACTGAAAATATTGCACCTATAGAACTTTCGATGGTGGGAGGAGAAAGAGGATATTAAAAAGGTGAAAAAACAGTTGGATTTACTCCAATCGGTCTAGGTGATCTCAAGTTACAGGCGGTCAAAGTTGAGAAAATTGAGAAAAAATTTGTAATACCCCTCGCCCCAGGCCTTTTTAACATTTTCAAAAACCTTTCGGGATTTTTTTTTCTGTTTTTCCTCGGAATGGCACGTTTGCAACCACATAAAAACGTAACAAACCCAATTCGAGTGAAATTAGCCACAAAGAAGGTTTAAAAATTGTAAAAAAACGTGGTTTTAAAGGTGCTTAAAAATTGACCTCCGAAGGGTCTATCTCCGAAGATACTGCACCCACAGAACTTCTGATAGTGGGAGGTGAAAGAGGACCTCAAGAAAAGGATAAAACAGTGGAACTCACTCTAATCGGTCGAGGCGTTGTCAAGTTACAGGCAGTCAAAGTTGAGAATTGTGAAAAAATTGTAATACGGGGGGGAAGGGGGGGTTAAAAAGGGGGAGGGGTGCCCCTTTTTAACATTTTCAATAACATTTCGAAGATTTGTTTTTCTGTTTTTCATCAGAATGGCACGTTAGCAATCCCAGGCAAACGTAACAAAGTCAATTCAAGTGAAATTAGCCTCTAAAGAGGTTTTTTTTTTAAAAAATGGTCCAAAAACGCCATTCTAAAAGTGCTTAAAGAATATTGCTTCCGATGGTGGGAGGTGAAAGAGGACATCAAGAAGAAGAAAAAACAGTTAGATTCACTGCAATCGGTCAAGGCGTTTTCAAGTTACAGGCAGTCAAAACTGATAATTGAGGAAAAAGTCGTAAATCCCCCCATTTAGACATTTTCGAAAAAAAAATCAGAAAATGTATTTGCTGTTTTTGATCGGCATAGCACGGTTGCAATATTCTAAGAATATAACATACTCAATTCGAATGAAATTAACCTCTAAAGAGGTTTTTTTAAAAATGGTCTAAAAACGCCATTCTAAAAGTGCCTAAAAATCCAAATCCGAAGGGGTCTATCTCCGAAAATATTGCATCTGTGGAACTTCCGATGGTGGGAAGTGAAAGAAGACAGCAAGGAGAAGATACAGCAGTTGGACTCACTCCAATCGGTCAAGGCGTTTTCAAGTTATAGTCGGTCAAATTTAAGAATTGAGAAAAAAGTCGTAATACCCCCCCCCCCCATTTGGACATTTTCAAAAAAAATATCAGATTTTTTTTGCTGCTTTTGATCGGAATGGCACGCTTGCAATATCCTAAAAATGTAACATACTCAATTCGAATGAAATTAACCTCTAAACAGGATTTTTTTTTAAAATGGTCCAAAAACGCCATTCTAAAAGTGCCTAAAAATCCACTTCCGAAGGGGTCTATCTCCGAAAATATTGCATCTGTGGAACTTCCGATGGTGGGAGGTGAAAGAGGACATCAAGGAGAAGATAAAGCAGTTGGACTCGCTCCAATCGGTCAAGGCGTTTTCAAGTTATAGGCGGTCAAATTTAAGAATTGAGAAAAAAGTCGTATACCCCCCCCATTTGGACATTTTCAAAAAAAAAATCAGATTTTTTTTTGCTGCTTTTGATCGGGCACGCTTGCAATATCCTAAAAATGTAACATACTCAATTCGAATGTAATTAATCTCTAAAGAGGTTTTTTTTTTAAAAAATGGTCCAAAAAGGCCATTCTAAAAGTGCTTAAAAATGCACCTCCGAAGGACGTCTATCTTCGAGAATATTGCACCTATAGAACTTCCGATAGTGGCAAGTGAAAGAGAACATCAAGAAGGTGAAAAAACAGTTGGATTTACTCCAATCGGTCTAGGCGATTTCAAGTTACAGGCGGTCAAAGTTGAGAAAATTGAGAAAAAAGTTGTAATACCACCTTTTTAATACCGCCTTTTTAACATTTTCAAAAACCTTTCGGGATTTTTTTTTCTGTTTTTCCTCGGAATGGCACGTTTGCAATCACATAAAAACGTAACAAACCCAATTCGAGTGAAATTAACCACAAAAAAGGTTTAAAAATTGTAAAAAAACGCGGTTTTAAAAGTGCTTAAAAATTGACCTCCGAAGGGTCTATCTCCGAAGATACTGCACCCACAGAACTTCTGATAGTGGGAGGTGAAAGAGGACCTCAAGAAAAGGATAAAACAGTGGAACTCACTCTAATCGGTCGAGGCGTTGTCAAGTTACAGGCAGTCAAAGTTGAGAATTGTGAAAAAATTGTAATACAGGGGGGAAGGGGGGTTAAAAAGGGGGAGGAGTGCCCCTTTTTAACATTTTCAATAACATTTTGGGGATTTGTTTTTCTGTTTTTCATCAGAATGGCACGTTAGCAATCCCAGGAAAACGTAACAAAGTCAATTCAAGTGAAATTAGCCTCTAAAGAGGTGTTTTTTAAAAATGGTCCAAAAACGCCATTCTAAAAGTGCTTAAAGAATATCGCATCTACAGAACTTCCGATGGTGGGAGGTGAAAGAGGACATCAAGAAGAAGAAAAACCAGTTAGATTCACTGCAATCGGTCAAGGCGTTTTCAAGTTACAGGCAGTCAAAGCTGATAATTGAGGAAAAAGTCGTAAATCCCCCATTTAGACATTTTCGAAAAAAAAATCAGAAAATGTATTTGCTGTTTTTGATCGGCATAGCACGGTTGCAAAATTCTAAGAATATAACATACTCAATTCGAATGAAATTAACCTCTAAAGAGGTTTTTTTTAAAAATGGTCTAAAAACGCCATTCTAAAAGTGCCTAAAAATCCAAATCCGAAGGGGTCTATCTCCGAAAATATTGCATCTGTGGAACTTCCGATGGTGGGAAGTGAAAGAGGACATCAAGGAGAAGATACAGCAGTTGGACTCACTCCAATCGGTCAAGGCGTTTTCAAGTTATAGGCGGTCAAATTTAAGAATTGAGAAAAAAGTCGTAATACCCCCCCCCCCCCCATTTGGACATTTTCAAAAAAAATATCAGATTTTTTTTGCTGCTTTTGATCGGAATGGCACGCTTGCAATATCCTAAAAATGTAACATACTCAATTCGAATGAAATTAACCTCTAAAGAAGATTTTTTTTTAAAATGGTCCAAAAACGCCATTCTAAAAGTGCCTAAAAATCCACCTCCGAAGGGGTCTATCTCCGAAAATATTGCATCTGTGGAACTTCCGATGGTGGGAGGTGAAAGAGGACATCAAGGAGAAGATAAAGCAGTTGGACTCACTCCAAACGGTCAAGGCGTTTTCAAGTTATAGGCGGTCAAATTTAAGAATTGAGAAAAAAGTCGTAATACCCCCCCATTTGGAAATTTTCAAAAAAAAATCAGATTTTTTTTTTGCTGCTTTTGATCGGCATGGCACGCTTGCAATATCCTCAAAATGTAACATACTCAATTCGAATGAAATTAACCTCTAAAGAGGTTTTTTTTGTAAAAATGGTCCAAAAACGCCATTCTAAAAGTGCCTAAAAATGCACCTCCGAAGGGCGTCTATCTTCGAGAATATTGCACCTATAGAACTTCCGATAGTGGCAAGTGAAAGAGAACATCAAGAAGAGGAAAAAGCAATTAGATTCACTCCAATCGGTCGAGGCGTTTTTAAGTTACAGGCACTCAAATCTGAGAATTGAGGATAAAGTCGTAATATCCGCCCCTTTGGACATTTTTCAAAAAAAATTCGGAAAAATTCTTTAGCTCTTTTTGATCGAAATGGCACGTTTGGAATCCCCTAAGAACTGAACAATTTCAATTCGACTGAATTTTAAAAAATGGTTCTAAAACTCGATTCTAAAAATAAAAGTGTCTGGACACTCTTAATTAAGATAGATATAGACCCTTATAAACAGTAATCCCTCAAATGGAAAAACATTCTATAGAGTAGGTACTATATAACATCTCTTCGAGCATTACCAATTTAACACCGATACTAATGAGTGATATATAAATTGCTTTTACCATTGTTCGAACTACAGCCTATAACTTTACTTAGCCCTGGATGATTCTACGATATTTAAGGCTAACTTCCAAATCACCAATCACAATACTTCCAACTTACTTGTACTCGGGACTCTGTGAGGCCTATCCTCATGGCGATCTCCTCTCTCATGAAGATGTCCGGATAATGCGTCTTGGAGAAACACCTCTCCAACTCGTTCAATTGGGCGGGAGTGAACCGGGTCCGGTGCCTCTTCTGCTTGGAGGGCTTCTCCCCATCGTTCGAACTGTTGTTGCTCAGCGGACCACTAATACCACCCCCCAAATTGTTCTCGCATAATCCAGAAATCCGCGGCTGATCTAACACTTTCAAATCACCCGGATGTCGCTTTAGTTCTTCACCGCACATGTCCTTTATACCTGGAAAGGAAATTGGTTCGTAGTGAGAGGGGGTTAAATGCTAATTGAATTAATGATTAAGTGATTGTTGTGTTTGATTTGTGAAGTATTATTAGGAAAAAAATCATGTTTGCGAATCGCGCGCCCCGTCCCTACTGAACATGGCAGAACAGCTTCACAGCCCCGCTGGTATATGTCCTAATTGTTTGGCCTACCAGCGAAGCCCAATAATATTGCCTTAATGAGGGCGAGGCTGCTCCAATTTAGCCCATTTAACTAGCCTATCGTTAGTATGCTGAACCGCTAAAGACTTTCACGTCAATTAATGCCCCCCCTAACTTACCGACAGAGCCCAAAGTATTTAACATATTTTGGGCTGACGATAAAATTTGACGCACTGCACTGTTTATTTAATGAGTACTGATTTGATACTGAATTCTGAATATGTTGTTGATGCCGAAAAGGGACATAAGTGGGAAGCGATCCTACCGGGGGCCAGACCCCTAAGTGGGCGGAGCCGGCTCGCAATGGGCGGAGCGCCCGCTTCCATTGTTTCTTTGTGAAGGTATCAAGGATAATAAAGATGAAACGAATAAGTCCCAAAGTCTTTTCAATATGAAATTATAAATTTATTTCGTTTTTTTTTTGTTTGTTGAAAAGTCGCGGTCCTCCTTTCTGGAAAATCAAAATGCCTTAGTTATTACATTGACATGCAATCACTTTTGTATGATGGGGCCTCTTCTAGAACAATTTTTCAAACACCGTTTTGCATACTCAATATGATTTCCTTTGACATTGAAACTCTCTTTTTCCTATAGTAAAAAGTTTTATGGAAAAAATAAAGTTTTCTGCTCCAACTACCTCTTGATGTCTCCGAGAGTTTAATTCGCGATAGAGTAGGTGCGCCGGTTAGCTGCATCCGAAGATAAGGAAAATAATGTTTTAAATTTTATATATAACAGGTTCTGTGTTTATTTACTATTTCCCTGAACCCAGCTCTGTTTTACCACCTCGCGGCAGAACCAAGATCTTGATGTTGAACGTCAAAGCAGATCGAACCTCTATAAGGCCTAAAAAGGCAAGCAACATTTTTTTCTTAAATTCCGAATCTAAAGACGAAATTTAGTTAAATTCTGTGTTTTAAATTAAGAATTAAGTTAAATTACGAGTTCAAAGTCGTAATTTAATTAAATTTTACTATACAGAGAAAGTATAAAGACAGAGATTTTAAACAAGTTTTCAATAAGAAAAACTTTCTGGTTTTGTTGCTATTGATGGTCAAAGTTCTTGAAAAAAATATGTTTTTTTTTTCAATTATCTATAGAACGCTATAGATTTTAATGAAATTTACTGTAAGAAAGACTCTGGTGTTGATGGAGAAACCCCCGCGCTGCCCATCCACCTTGGTCAAGTGGAAAGTTCTTCACTGTCTTGCTGCAAGAACTTTTTCTTTAGTCGTCTGATTCGATTATATATGTTTTTTTTTTTAGTTTGATACCTTTACAGCACACTCAATACACATTCAATGCGAAGGTCGTAGAAGTTTTCACAATTCACAATTTTTTTATTAAATTTTATGCCAGTAGTAATAGTAGTAGTAAATAATGGGGGAAGAGGGGGGGGGGGGGCGACGCCCTGCGACTAGGCCTTTTCCCCCTCTTTCCTGTCGTTCTTCTAATGAAGGAGAGTATCCCGTTCCAAAATAGAAAAAAAAAATAAAATAATATACAAAGAATGCTAACCAGAACATTTAAAAGCAGTAACAAGCAAAGAAGAGAATAAAACTTTACAAAATAAAAAAAAAACAGAACATAAATATAAGGAGTGAAATCAAAAATCGATTTCCGGTTCTCTCAGAACATAAATTGGTATATATGTAAAAACTGTTAAATAAAGCAGTCTAGAAAATTCACAATTAGTATGAAATAAATTAGGAGAATATCTGGTAAATATTGTCAATTAAGACAGGTAGCAAACCGATACACACTGAAGAGAAAACAGAAAGGAAAATTAAGAAAAAATATTAAATTTAGGAAAAGAAGAAAAAGTAGGTCAAAGGGAGTATGGAAAGAAGTAGAGAATACAAAAGTAAAGAAAAAAATTAGGGATATTACAAATGCTGAATAGG
Source organism: Taphrorychus bicolor (assembly GCA_951812265.1). NCBI lineage: Eukaryota > Metazoa > Arthropoda > Insecta > Coleoptera > Curculionidae > Taphrorychus > Taphrorychus bicolor. The sequence goes on along the minus strand of OX638299.1, from coordinate 24,471,717 downwards.
TGCTTGAAAACCCGAAAGAGAGCCAATTAAATTTAAAAACATAAAAAAACGGCAATTGAGTTGAGAGAAAATGCAAATGAGCTAGAATTTAAAAATTTAAAGAATAGCAGAAATTTATTCAAACAAAAAACAGTATAGTACGCTCAAAAGCAAAGTAAGAAGTAATAGAAAAAATAGTAAATGATCTAAAATAGAAAGGAGTAAAAATTTTGAAAACTTATTCATAAACAAGGAATTTTAATTTTTGTTTATTCTTCTTCCTACCTCAGTTTTCTGGTTTTTAACTGTCGAACTACTTTTGGAGACTTACAAAAAAGGATATTTCATTTTTTTCTTCTTTTTTAGTTTTCCAATCTTTAGCTGAGTTTTCGATCTTTAGCTCAGACTGATCTACTTTCGGAGACTTATAAACAATGATTTCTAATTTTTTGTTTCTTCTTTTCAGTTTTCCGGTCTTTAACTGTGTTTGTGGTCTATAGCTTAGGCTGATCTACTTTTGGAGACTTACTTATAAACAAGGATTTTTAATTTTTGTTTTTTCTTCTTCTTTTTCTTCAGTTTTCCGGTCTTTAGCTGTAGTTCCGATCTGAAGCTTAGGGTGATTTTCTCTTTGATTTTTATTCATAAACAAGTTTTTTTCTTTCTTTCTATTTCTTCTTCTTCTTCTTGACTTCAGTTTTTTGATTCACCTACTCATAAACAAGGATTTTTAATTCCTGTTTCTTTTTCTTCACTTCAGTTTCCGGTCTTTAGCTTACGCTGATTTGTTTTTTGGAGACTTACTGGTAAACAAGGATTTTTAATTTTGGTTTTTTCCCCCTCTTCACTTCAGTTTTCCGGTCTTTACCTGGTTTTTAGCTACCAGAACTAAGTGTAGCTGAATTGGTTGCGACTGAGAAAACTTACCGAGAGCATAAAAATGAGGATAAAGATTTCAATATGAGATAAATGTAATCAAAAAAAAAATTAAACGTTTAAACACTTCGTATTCATTCCTTGCAGAGATCTCATTCATTTCTGGATACCTTGCCAAAAGCTCGATTTTTATGTTTACACCTGGACATAATTGGACCTTATTTTACCTGAACTAACTTTGTAAAAAGGCCAGGCATTACATCCTTAACCATAATAATTATGCATTGGGTTTCCAGATACGGTAAAGGAGAAATCATTATTACTGATCTAGGTGCACCCACCAGTTTTCACACTTTTTTGGGCATCAGAACCATAGCTTACCATCCACAATATAATGGAAAAATTGAGTGGTTGGTTTTACAAAGGTTGGTCATAAAAAAAAACCTCGTAGCAAACCATGGAATTAAAACTCTTGTCTGAGTTCAGGTTAGAAAAGAAACGAAGAAGGAAACAAATTATAATGAGACAAAATGATTAAAGATACAGGAATTAAAAAAAGGAGCAATTGAGCCACAATTATAAAAACAAAAACAGAAAATATTACAGAATGTAATTGGGAAAGAAAATGAGTTGAAATAATAAAAAAAAAGGAAAGTGGCTTAAAAATGGTTCAACAAATTTCTTCAAATTATAGAAAGCGTAAAATGACTATTAAAAAAAATAGTAAATGAAGCAAATGTCTTATAAATATGGAAAATATCAGGGATTAAAAACAATGCAAATTAATCATACAAAGAACAAACCAGGTCAAACGCAGTACGAGAATTAAAAGAAGCGGAGCTTGATTAATAAATATAAAACAAGGCACACATGTAAACGGTGAAAGGATGTATGAAAAACCCAAAAAGCAAAAATAATGAAAACTTGGAAAAGAGCAATATAGAGAAAAGGTAAATGCGTTAAATATGTAGAAGAAGGCTAAAAAAGAATGTGAGGCGAAAAAGGATTTAAAACTAAATAAAAACGAAAAATGAGGCAAAATTAAAAAAGTTGCAATTCATCAAAAGGTTCTTAATAGATGGTCCGATATTAAATCTTAAAAATCAGACCCCTTGGGTGGACGATTTTTAGGCACTTATAATTCGAGATTTTGGCCAATTTTTGAAAAAATTACTTTAAGGGTTAATTTCATTAAAATTGAGTTTGTTACGTTCTTAGTGAATTGCAGACGTGCCATTCCCATCAAAAACAGCACAAAAAAATTGAAATTTATTTAAACTTGGCCAAAAAAAAAGGGGGGGGGGGGCAAGATTGACATTTTTTCTCAGTTTTCAAGTTTAACCGCCTGTAACATTAAAACGAGCGGACCGATGGGAGCGATTCTAACTGTTTTTTGCTCTTCTTGATGTCATCTTTTAAAATCGAGTTTTTGGCCAATTTAAAAAAAAATTTCAGGGTTAATATAATTAGGATTGAATTTGTTACGTCCTTAATGAATTGCAGTTGAGCCATTCCTATCAACAACACCAAAAAAAAAATTTCTGATTTTTTGTTAACTTGACCAAAGGGGAGGGGGCTATACCAACTTTTTTCTCAATTTTTCTGGTGGATTCACCCCAACCTATGATAGTGAATCCACCTGGTTTTTGTGTGCTCTTTTACCACCGGCTAGTCCGTAGATGCAACATTTTCGGAGAGACGACCCTTGGGGGCGATTTTTAGGCACAAATCAAGCTTTTGGTTAATTTAAAAAATAATACTTTAATTGTAAAGCTCATTCGAATTGAGTTTTTCACATTCTTCGGGAGTTTTAGACGTGCCATTCCGATGAAAAATATCAAAAAAATGTCTCAATTTTTTTTTAAAGTTAACCAGAGAGAGGGGGGGGGTTACGGCTTTTTTCTCAATTTTCAACATGGACTCCCTGTAACTTTAGGACGAGTGGACCGTTTGGAGTGTATCCACCTGTTTTTTTTTGCTCTTCTTGATGTTCCCTTTCCTTCAACAGAAGTCCCGTAGCTGCAATATTTTCGGAGTTAGGCCCCTTCGGTGACCAAATTAAAAAAAAACACTACTTCAAGCGTTAATTTCATTAGAATTGAGTTTGTTACATTCTTAGGGAATTGCAGACGTGCCTTCCGATCAAAAACAGCAAAGAAAAATTTCCTACATTTTCTTGAACTTGTCGAAGTGGGGGGGGGGACTGTAGTACGACTTTTTTTTCAATTTTCAAGTTTGACGGCCTGTAAATTTAAAACGAGTTCACCGATTAGAGTGAATCCAACTGTTTTTTGCTCTTCTTAATGTCCCCTTTCACCTCCCACCAACAGAAGTCCCGTCGAGGCAACATTTTCGGAGAGACTACCTTTCGTTGGGCGATTTTAATTTACTTTTAAAATAGATTTTTTGGCTAATTTAAAAAAAAACACACACTTTAAATGTAAATTCCATTTGAATTGAGTTAGGTTCTTAGGGATTTGCAGACGTGCCATTCAGATCAATAACAGCAAAAAAAAAAGTCTAATTATTTTTTTTAATTGACAGAAGAAATATTACGACTTTTTTTTTGAATTTTCAAATTTGACTCCCTGTAACTTTAGAGCGACTGGACCGTTTGTAGTGAATTCACTTGTTTTTTGCTTTTCTCGATGTCCCCTTTCACCTGCCGTCAACAGAAGTCCCGTATGTGCAATATTTTCGGAGTTAGGCCCTTCGGTGGCCGATTTTTAGGCACTTTTAAATCGAGTTTTTGGTGGCCAATTCAAAAAAAATACTTCAGAGGTTAATTTCATTCGAATTGAGTTTGTTCCATTCTTAGGGAATTGCAGACGAAAATTTCCGATTTTTTCTTGAACTTGACCAAAGGGTGGGCATTACGACTTTTTCTCAATTTTCAACTTTGACTCCTGGTAACTTTAGAGCGAGTGGACCGTTTGGAGTGAATACACCTGCTTTTTTACATAAAAACACAAGACAAGTGTGGTGTTTTGAGTTTTTATTGCTGGGCTCCTGCTAGTATCATCATAAAAATGGCAGAACCAAATGGAACCCAATTAGAATTTGAGAAGCTGAGATGGACGAAAAACTTCAATAACAGTTCGAGATGAAGATGAAGATCTTCTTTAATTTCCTTGATCTTCCTTAACTTCCGAGACGAAGCGAACGTTCTGTCTCTTTCTTTGTAGCTAAGTACAGAATTTCAATTTTTTTCTCTTTCACCAAAAATGGCATCTTAAGGTTTGAAATTTTTTGTGACACCTTTGGAATTTTAATATTCTCTAATTTTGCCTTTACTGAAATTCCGAGCAATTAGTAATGTTTATCCATGACGGTCTGTATATGCTTCGGTGACGTACTTCACTGACTGAAAAAGCCCTGAATAAGACCTAAAAATAAAGATCGAAACGTTGCCGATTTCGAGAAAGTGAAGTGACCACTTACTTGTCCTACACCTGCGATCCATCACCTTTCTATTTATTTATAGGACGCAAAGAGCAATATGAAGTAACTTTTATTAAATTTAAGTTAAAAAAAGCAAAAATCATCAAAAAATTGTTTTGAAGATGAATTGGTTAAAAATGCTTGAAATACAATTTCTACATTGATACGTAAAGTTTTAGAAGAATCAATTAAATACGATAAAACGATTTTGATCAAAAATCGACAAAAACCTCAGTTTTGGAAGAGAACATTTCGTTTTTCATAACTTTTTATAATCTGCTTTTACTTTTTTTTAACACTAGTTTTATACAATGGCTCCATAAAATTACGTTTTCATCATAATTCATTAATTCTTATAAAAATTTACGGTTCCATTCAGAAATTGCATTTTTAGCATTGGTACACACTTTATTGTCAAAAAAAATTCTTGATAATTTTGTATATTTGCGGCAAATTTAACGAAAAATGAACCAAGAACTCGGTATTTTAATAAAGCAAAATTGTGTTTCTATCTTAATTTTTACCAAAAATGACTTGTTAGTAGGTAATTACTCAGATTAGTTCAAGTGAGTTTTTGTGACACTTTTGGCATTTTCTTAACTGAGTAGTAGTAGTAGGAGTAGTAGTAGTATTTCTGTCAGGTTTGAGGTATAGTGGTACTGATGAGCTCCAATAAGAGCGAAACCGGAAGAAATTAGTTTGATACTCTGCCGAACGCCGTCCTCAGAGAGTATAGGTATGAATCAAGGCCATCTGTCAGTGGGAAGTACTTTAACAAAATTGTATACAAATATTTTTTTTATTTAAGAACTGTAAATAATTCGTGACAACTACATACAGAAAGTATATATAGAAAGAAGTAATACTATAGTTCTCTAAAAGAAGTTAGATCTTTATATTTGTCTACATTGTTTTCACGTACTTGTTTTACAAAAAAAAACAATACGTGTAAATGGGAATCTATAATTATTTTCTATATACTTACCCAAAAGTTGGCAGATTGGGCTTTTTCAAATTTCACTCATCAACCAGGTTTTTTCCATCAACAAAAGCGTTTTTTGTTTTTTTTTTAACTTTTATTGGACTGACAGATACATGACATTTCGACCTTACTCAATCTTCTTCCATCCCTACTTTTTTTCTGTTCTCGCCCATCTTCTGTCTTTTTTTACTAGAAAATGTGGTACCTATTTTTAAATGTTTATTTTCAATAATGAGCTAGTTTATTATACAGTGTGTCCTGAAACTAATACTCTCTAATTCTATGCCAAAAATTATAACAAAAAAAAACCAAAAAATTTAGTTCAAACTTAAGTCCGAAAACGCCCTATTGCTAAAATGCAAGGTTTTAATTACAATTTTTAAATTTATTATTTTTTCGGATTAATATTTTTTTTTCAATGATTAAAATTGAAATTTTACTCAACTTGTTTTCTCTCAGATTTGCTTTCTAAAAAAAAATTTTTTTCTTTTTTTGCCGCAAAAAAGCCATAATTTCGATGTTCAATCGACGCCTTCTTCAGGGCTATTTTCTATCAACAAGAGATGGTTATCACCGTGAGGCTGGTAGAAATCACTATACAACGTCATCCACAACGAACACTCAGGTCCACGCAAAACCTGACTTAAAGACATGCGTTGCAGGCAGTGGTACGGGCTAGCAACAAATTGCATTTGTTGCGGACTCTCCAGACCGGATTAATCACCAGATCGGGTTAATTATTAGTATCAGCTGAGTTTTCAAGCATTGACCCGCCTGTTATCGGTCATCAATCAGGTTGCTTAAAAATCAGCTGTAAGGCTCAATCTAATCCAGGATTACTTTGTCTAAGAGTCTTCCTATATTTATTTAGTTTTTTTTTATCAAGCACTTTTAGTAGTTTCTGAATTTCCTTTTGGTTCTTCGACAAAATCCATGGGTTTTTTCTTTTCAATATTTGTATCGGCTCGTGCCACTTTCTTTATTCTTATTTGAGAAACTACTCTTCATTTTACATTTTCTTCGTTTTCTTATTTCTATTACTTGTTTCTGTATTTTTTTAAGTCTTTGTTCTTTTCCTCTTTCGCGTTTTCTCTAATTTTTAAATAACTTTATTTCATTTTAATTCTGGCTTAGTTTTAAATTTCTTAACACTTGCCTCTTTTAGGAGAAAGGCAGCAGGAAGACACACTGTATGTTTAAAGGAGGATAACATTTACTGATTGCCTTAGACGTTTTGTCTTTCACCAAGTCTTCAATACAGTGACTCTAAGCTTGCAACTTTGCTGAACCTTTCTAAAATAAAAATTTGATATATTCCTTAAAATAAATGCTCAATCCAATAAACCTCACCAGTTCAATAATAAATACAAAACGTCAAGTGGCTAGCATTTTACGTTTTAAAAAATAAACCAACTATAGAATTTCTTCTTAATGCAGTAATCCCCTAACTTGAATTCGTCCGCAAGGGCGAAAGTATCCTGTCAGCGAAGCTGGAAATCGGGAGTAGAACAGAACATGATATTTCACTTACGCTGTGCTCCCACGGGATCTGGAATAATGTGGGGTGTGTATTTTATTACCGCGTGCAAAATTCACGCTGCAATGCCATCATAATTGTCTAACCTAACATATTATCTAAAAACTTTTTTTATATTTATTTATTTCAGGTTAGTTATAAAACTAACCTGAAAATTTAATGTAATTTTCAATATAAAATGACTCCACAGAGATTAATCGAGTTATTGTTATTACAAGATATTGCCAACTTGTTCCAAGACTGCCTAACCACTACATATTTTCAATTGAAGAAAGATTTCTACGAAAGACTGATAGTGTAATTATGGGGAGCCCCCTTAGTCCAGTAATAGCCAACTATTTTATGGAAATTTTCGAGACCAAGGAGTTGGTAACGGCAAATAAGAGGCCAAAGTGCTGGTTCCGATACGTAGACGATACCTTTATTATTTAGAGCCATGGTGAGGGCGAACATCAAAACTTCCTCTTACACCTCAACTCTATCAACCCAAAAATTCAATTCTCAATGGTGATAGAAAAGGAAGGACGCCTACCGTTTTTGGATGTTTTGGTATCAAGGAAGCCGAATGGAAAGCTTGCGCACACCGTTTATAGGCAACCAACATACACTGACCGATACCTCAAAAACGGATCAAATCACCATCCAAGACAGAAAAGGGGAGTCATAAAGACTCTGTCTGTGAGAGCGAGCCAAAAAAATTTGTGAGCCGGCTGAATTGGAACGGGAAATGAAGCATCTGGAAAGAGCCTTTGGTAGGAATGGATACCGCAAGCACGAACGATAGGGCCTTCCGTCCAAGAAATGTAAAGCCCCAGGAACGAACAACGGGAGAAGATGAAGAAAGGCACGGATGGACTAGTCTACCATACATCCACAAAGTAACGCACAGGATCGGCAGGCTGCTGGAAAAGCACAATGTTGAAACTGTCTTTAAGCCCACTCGTACAATACAACAGAGCTTGAGATCGGCCAAAGGCAGAAATCCTCTATCGTCACCCGGACTTTACCGAGTTCCATGCAGCTGTGGGTCGGTATACATTGGCACCACAAAACCCAGAGTCAACACGAGGATTACGGAACCCAAGAGGAGTTGCAGGCTGGGAGAAACCATAGACCGGTTTTGCTCTTATTGGAGCTCATCAGTATGGTCTACCCCAAACCTGACAGAAATACGAGTTCGAATGAAACTTGGTCTCCTCTCTTTCTCAAGGCACTGTTTAAATATGCAAGTGGCGCCATCGGACGACGGCAGGTGCTTCCACTAGGGCATGCGAGATAATAGTGAAGTGAAACCAAGCCAGTTTTGCCGAAGTTGTCGCTTCCCACAGACAGATGATGGAGATTCTTACCTATGGGCACGAAGTTCAGCAGAGTATCAAACGTATTTCTCTATAAGGCAGAGGAACCATAGACCGGTTTCGGTCTTATTGGAACTCTTCAGTATGGTATACCCCAAACCTGACAGAAATACGAGTTCGAATGAAACGTGGTCTCGTCTCTTGCTCAAGGCACACATCACAAAGTTTTTTATACAGCTTTGACTGAAAGTAGAATTTCTTCACCGAGGCAAAAATCGTTTATTATTGAAAGGATTATGCTTCGACTAGGGATCTCTTGTTAGCAAATTTTTTAAAGTTGCAAGGCGATTTTGACTCAAAATTAGAAATATTTTGCCCCACATTTTTTCTATATTCTTCTGATTGAAACTAGAAAATTGTGTCCCAGTCTGTCAATTGGCGAATAGAGACAAAAGGCAGCAATTATACAGTAATTTCTTCGCCAAGAAAAACGAAGAAATTACTGTATAATTGCTGCCCTTAGTCCCTACCCGCCAATTGACCACCAAACCATTCTTCTGATTATTCTAGATTTCTTAACTTTTAGTTCTTTTGCGGCGCCGTCGGGCAGCGTCGCTGGATCATGACTGGATACTTACAAAAAGTACCTGATTTGTTTCGCTTAGCGGATGGAGCTCAACATAGACAATTCTGCTTTTTATCCTCAAACCCAAAGCTTCAAGTTTCTTGCCTGCAAGTTTTCCTTTCAAACCTCATTTCTTTACCTACTTATTAACGTATTTTTTTTCCATAATTTTCTGATTTTTTTACCATTCTAGATGTTTTTGTAGTTTTTATCATTCCGTCTCCTGTCCCCATATTTTTATATTATTATCCTTTTTGTCCAATGTGGCAAGATTTAACAGAGCTCGAGAAGCTGGATTTGAAGTCGAGTGGAAGTGGATTTGAAACTCATTTACGCGTTTAAGTACCAGAGAAAGCCTAATAAAAACTTTGGGGAATAAACTATTGAATCTGTTGCACAATTATTACCAAGAAGAGAAGACGTGAGAAGAAAGCGGAAGTTGATAAAGTTGTTTTGAAGAATAGCCCAAAAAAAAAAGAAGAGCAAACTCTGGAAGAAACTATTAATTACAGGTGAACTGTTCATACCAGAAGAAACAGATACTTCTCAAAAGGACCGAAGACGGGCGTTAGAGGGCCAAATTTCTATTATTTTGACTTCTCGCATGAAGCCATCTAAACCTCTGAGGAAAGCGACAAGAAAAAAATCTGTAAATAAAAAAACAAAGACAGAAAAACCAGAGATACTGATACCTGATGCCGAGGAAATAACCATCGAAAAGGATGTACGAAAAAATCGGAAGGGCTAAAACGAAAAAGAACTTACAAAAATGTTGAAGCCGTAGAAAGACCTCAAGAAGAAGGAAATGATGTGGTTAAGAACGCCAAGCTAGCGAAGCCTGAGAAATTTGCAAAAAAACCGAGGCTCTAGAAGAAAAAGCACAAACCAAAGAAGAAAGTAGCACTTACCGAAAGAAAAGAGTCTGTTTTGAAGGAAACTCCGTAAGAAGACAAACCCGTACAGGCAGTGCTCAAACCTAAACCTAAGAAGAAGACAGAAGAACAAACATCCGACACACAGTTTTATTGAAGAAATCACCTAAACTTGACGAAGCGAGAGTGGTTGTAAAGAAGGGTGGTAAGAAGAACGGGTGATTATTGAGGAAAACACCATCTTTAAGAAGAACAAATGTTAATTGCAGAAGATAAAAGCTGAAGTTGTAGAACTAAAAATAGAAACGGAACAACCGTGTGCAACGGAGTCTGTTGAAGAAGCCACTGCTGAAGAAAAACTCGGGGAAATTTCGTGGTGGAGAAATAAGAAATTCAAGAGGTTTCAACCGAAGAGGTGCCTGAAGTAATTTCAGAGATTTAAAAAAAAACATTAAAGGTTTTTTTTTACCTAAAATTAAACCTTAACAATTGTGAGTAAATAATTGTAAAGTACGTTCAACTCCTTTGATACAATTTTACCACAAAACTGAGTTTTTTTAATGATTCATGATTTTTCAAGTTTTTTGTACAGCTTTGGCTCAAACTAGAGTTTCTTCGCTGAGGCAAAAATCGTTTATTATTGATTCGACTAGGGACTTCCTTTTAGTAAATTTTTAAAGTTAGTAGGCGATTTTGACCCGCAATTAGAAATATTTTGCCACTATTGTCCATATTTTTTCTATATTCTTCTGATTGGAACTAGAAAATTCTGTCCCAGGTAGAATGGTTTGGTGGTCAATTGGCGGATAGGGACTAAAGGCAGCAATTATACAGTAATTTCTTCCCCAAGAAAGACGATGAAATTACTGTATAATTGCTGCTCTTAGTCCATAACCGCCTATTGACCACCAAACCATTCTTCTGATTATTCCAGATTCTTTAACTTTAGGTTCTTTTGCGGCGCCGGCGAGCAGCGTCGCTGGATCATGGCTGGACACTTACAAAAACTACCTGATTGGCTTCGCTTAGTAGAAGGAACTCAACATAGACAATTCTGCTTTTCAGCCTCAAGCCCAAAACTTCAAGTTACTTGCCTACAAGTTTTCCTTCCAAACCTCTCTCCTTTACCTACTTTTTGAGTTTTTTTTTTACTTTTCTTGGTGTTCTTGTAGTTTTTATCTTATCCGGTCCATTGTTTTTCATATCTTTCTATTCTCATCCTCTTTATTACGAATACTCAAAGACGCAATTTAAGACGTTTTAAGGCGTTTTACGTCGATTTCTACTGGTTTTAACTAAAAACATAAAATTATACAAAAAAAAACACTAATAATACTCAAAGACCCATTTTAGGACGTTTTAAGTCGGTTCACGACAATTTCTACTGGTTTTAGCTGAAAATATAAAATTACACCTTTACCCCATTATTCACAGGCAGGTCCAAATTGGCAGCACTGTTGATATCAACAGTTGGTATCAACAGTCATATGACGATGACATTTTTTCGATTGATTTTGCTGTCAGATGTGAGGCAGTTGACATTTAACAGGTTGACAGTTGACATTTGGCAGTTTTGACATGTATACAAAAAGACACATGTCAAAACTGCCACTGTTTGTAGAAGTTGGCTTAAATCCGTGAGGTAGGAGACAATGGATAGAGGTCAATTCGTGTTTCACAGTTTTGCCCACTTTTTAGCAATTCAACAGGAAAGGTGAGGACAATCTGGAGAAAAACTTCAAAGATTGACAACATAACTCACTTCCGGCAAAAAAAACATAAATTTCAGGAAAATGACAGTTATCTTCATTACCTTCTACGTCGTCGTATTAAGTAGATCACTAAATGATGACCGATGCCAGGCCAGTCAATCCAGTCGGTTGAAAATCACTAATCAGCATAATACTAGAATTACCCAATTTTTCTCCCCGGTACCCATTTTACCCGCCCATAAAGAAATTATTCCCAAGTGGAGTAATTACTCCCAGATTGGCAGCACTGATGATGACATATTTTCGATTGTTTTTACTGTCAGATGTGACGCAGTTGACATTTGATCGATTGACAGTTGACGTTTGGCAGTTTTGATGTGTCTGCAATAAGACACATGTCAAAACTGCCACTGTTTGTAGAATTTGGTAGTGACGTAAAGGCAGAAATTTTCCAAACGAAAGTTTTCCGAAATCGGTATATTTCCGGAAAAAATTCCTTCCTTGGAATGGAAATTTTCTGCATTTGCCACAAGTCGATATCATTGTTGTAAATCCGCAATGAAATGCCTTTCTTTTTAACTTAACCGTCAAAATCTTTCTGGATTTTTTAATATAATTATGATTATGTTAACAATTCTAGCTTTGGGGAGCCATAATTTACAAACAAAATAAGTATTTCCTAAACTAAAAATGCTTTTAGCCGAATATTGAAAAGTTACATTTCACACATTTAAAAATGCTACAAATTTTTAATTTCATATGTTTCCTATTTTACTGACTGACTTCCGGATAAGAAAAACGCGAAAATTTTAGGAAAATGACGGTTATCTCCATTACCTTCTACGTCGTGGCAATAAGTAGATCTCTAAATGATGACCGATGCCAGGCTGGTCAATCCAATCGGTTGTAAATCACTAATCAGCAAATTACTAGAATTACCCATTTTTACTCCCCGGTACCCCATTTTTCCAGCGCAAAAAAAAATTATACCCACATGGAGTAGTTAATCACAGATTGGCAGCACTGATGATAACATATTTTCGATTGTTTTTGTTGTCAGATATCATGCAGTTGACATTTGACAGTTCACCTTTGACAGTTTTGACATGTGTACAAAAAGACACATGTCAAAACTGTCACTGTTTGTAGAATTTGTCTTAAATCAGTGAGGTAGGAGACAATGGATAGAGGTCAATTTGTGTTTCATAGTTTTGCCCACTTTTTAGCAATTGAACAGGAAAGGTGAGGACAATCTGGAGAAAAACTTTAAAGATTGACAACATAACTTACTTCCGGTAAAAAAAGCATAACTTTCAGGAAGATGACAGTTATCTTCATTACCTTCTATTGGTTGAAAATCACTAATCAGCATATTACTAGAATTACCCCCTTTTTCTCCCCGGTACCCATTTTACCCGCCCATAAAGAAATTATTCCCAAGTGGAGTAATTACTCCCAGATTGGCAGCACTGATGATGACATATTTTCGATTGTTTTTACTGTCAGATGTGACGCAGTTGACATTTGATCGATTGACAGTTGACGTTTGGCAGTTTTGACATGTCTGCAATAAGACACATGTCCAAACTGCCACTGTTTGTAGAATTTGGCAGTGACGTAAAGGCTGAAATTTTCCAAACGAAAGTTTTCCGAAATCGGTAATTTTCCGGAAAAATTTCCTTCCTTGGAATGGAAATTTTCTGCATTTGCCACAAGTCGATATCATTGTTGTAAATCCGCAATGAAATGCCTTTCTTTTTAACTTAACCGTCAAAATTTTTCTGTATTTTTTAATATAATTATGATTATGTTAACAATTCTAGCTTTGGGGAGCCATAATTTACAAACAAAATAAGTATTTCCTAAACTAAAAATGCTTTTAGGCGAATATTGAAAAGTTACATTTCACACATTTAAAAATGCTACAAATTTTTAATTTCATATGATTCCTATTTTACTGGTAAAATTTTCGGAAATTTTCTGAAAAGTTTTCCGAACATTATTTTTCCGGAAATTTTATATCACATATTAGAAATTGATTTAAATTAGAGAGATAGGAGACAATGGATAGACGTCAACTCGTGTTTCACAGTTATGCCCCCTTTTTAGCAATTGGACACGAAAGTTGAGGACAATCTGGAGAAAAACGTCAAAGATTGACAACATAACTCATTTCCAGATAAAAAAAAAAACGCGTAAATTTAAGGAAAATGACGGTTATCTCCATTACCTTCTACGTCGTGGTAATAAGTAGATCTCTAAATGATGACCGATGCCAGGCTGGTCAATCCAATCGGTTGTAAATCACTAATCAGCAAATTACTAGAATTGCCCCTTTTTACTCCCCGGTACCCATTTTTCCAGCGCAAAAAAAAATTATACCCAGATGGAGTAGTTACTCACAGATTGGCAGCACTGATGATAACATATTTTCGATTGTTTTTGTTGTCAGATATCATGCAGTTGACATTTGACAGTTGACTTTTGGCAGTTTTGACATGTGTACAAAAAAAACACATGTCAAAACTGTCACTGTTTGTAGAATTTGGCTTAAATCAGTGAGGTAGGAGACAATGGATAGAGGTCAATTCGTGTTTCACAGTTTTGCCCACTTTTTAGCAATTGAACAGCAAAGGTGAGGACAATCTGGAGAAAAACTTTAAAGATTGACAACATAACTTACTTCCGGTAAAAAAAAGCATAAATTTCAGGAAGATGACAGTTATCTTCATTACCTTCTACGTCGTCGTAATAAGTAGATCACTAAATGATGACCGATGCCAGGCCGGTCAATCCAGTGGATTGAAAATCACTAATCAGCAAATTACTAGAATTACCCAATTTTTCTCCCCGGTACCCATTTTACCCGCCCATAAAGAAATTATTCCCAAGTGGAGTAATTACTCCCAGATTGGCAGCAGTGATGATGACATATTTTCGATTGTATTTACTGTCAGATGTGACGCAGTTGACATTTGATCGATTGACAGTTGACATTGGAATGGATAGACGTCAACTCGTGTTTCACAGTTTTGCCCCCTTTTTAGCAATTGGACACGAAAGTTGAGGACAATCTGGAGAAAAACGTCAAATATTGACAACATAACTCACTTCCGGATAAAAAAAACGCGTAAATTTCAGGAAAATGACGGTTATCTCCATTACCTTCTACGTCGTGGTAATTAGTAGATCTCTAAATGATGACCGATGCCAGGCTAGTCAATCCAATCGGTTGTAAATCACTAATCAGAAAATTACTAGAATAACCCCTTTTTACTCCCCGGTATCCAGTTTTCCAGCGCAAAAAAAAATTATACCCAAATGGAGTATTTACTCACAGATTGGCAGCACTGATGATAACATATTTTCAATTGTTTTGGCTGTCAGATATCATGCAGTTGACATTTGACAGTTGACCTTTGGCAGTTTTGACATGTGTGGAAAAAGACACATGTCAAAACTGCCACTATTCATAGAATTTGGTTTAAATATATGAGACAAGAGCCAATGGATAAACGTCAATTGGTGTTTCACAGTTTTGCTCTCTTTTTAGCAATTGGACAGGGAAGTTGTGGATAATCTGGAGAAAAACGTCAAAGATTGACAACATAACTCATTTCCGGTCAAAAAACAAAAAGCGTAAATTTCAGGAAGATGACAGTTATCTTCATTACCGGACGGAAAATGACGGTTATCTCGATTACCTACTACGTCGTGTTAATAAGAAGATTTTTAAATGATGACCGATGCCAGGCCGGTGAATCCAATCGGTTGAAAATCACTAATTAGCATATTACTAGAATTACCCCCTTTTACTCTCCGGTACCCATTTTACCCGCCCATAAAGAAATTATTCCCAAGTGGAGTAATTACTCCCAGATTGGTAGCACTGATGATGACATATTTTCGATTGTTTTTACTGTCAGATGTGACGCAGTTGACATTTGATCGATTGACAGTTGACTTTTGGCAGTTTTGACATGTCTGCAATAAGACACATGTCAAAACTGCCACTGTTTGTAGAATTTGGTAGTGACGTAAAGGCTGAAATTTTCCAAACAAAAGTTTTCCGAAATCGGTAATTTTCCGGAAAAATTTCCTTCCTTGGAATGGAAATTTTCTGCATTTGCCACAAGTCGATATCATTGTTGTAAATCCGCAATGAAATGCCTTTCTTTTTAACTTAACCGTCAAAATTTTTCTGTATTTTTTAATATAATTATGATTATGTTAACAATTCTAGCTTTGGGGAGCCATAATTTACAAACAAAATAAGTATTTCCTAAACTAAAAATGCTTTTAGCCGAATATTGAAAAGTTACATTTCACACATTTAAAAATGCAACAAATTTTTAATTTCATATGATTCCTATTTTACTGGTAAAATTTCCGGAAATTTTCTGAAAAGTTTACCGAACATTATTTTTCCGGAAATTTTATATCACATATTAGAAATTGATTTAAATCAGAGAGATAGGAGACAATGGATAGACGTCAACTCGTGTTTCACAGTTTTGCCCCCTTTTTAGCAATTGGACACGAAAGTTGAGGACAATCTGGAGAAAAACGTCAAAGATTTACAACATAACTCAATTCCGGATAAAAAAAACGCGTAAATTTCAGGAAAATGACGGTTATCTCCATTACCTTCTACGTCATGGTAATAAGTAGATCTCTAAATGATGACCGATGCCAGGCTGGTCAATCCAATCGGTTGTAAATCACTAATCAGCAAATTACTAGAATTACCCCTTTTAAAATTATTAATTAGAAAAATTATACCCACATGGAGTAGTTAATCACAGATTGGCAGCACTGATGATAACATATTTTCGATTGTTTTTGTTGTCAGATATCATGCAGTTGACATTTGACAGTTGACCTTTGGCAGTTTTGACATGTGTACAAAAAGACACATGTCAAAACTGCCACTGTTTGTAGAATTTGGCTCAAATCAGTGAGGTAGGAGACAATGGATAGACGTCAACTCGTGTTTCACAGTTTTGCCCCCTTTTTAGCAATTAGGCAGGAAAGTTAAGGACAATCTGCTGAAAATCGTCAAAGATTGGCAACATAACTCACTTCCGGCCAAAAATAACGCATCAATTTCAGGAAAATGACGGTTACCTCCGCATTACCTTCTACGTCGCGATAATAAATAGATTTCTCAAGGAAAAAAATTCAGATGGTAGTTAAAAAGTGACATATCTGGATCCATCACCGAGTTTATTAGCTTTCTCTTCATAACAAGACACATCTCGTCAGTGTAGCAGTTGATTTCCATCGCCCGTCAAAGCCAATATTTATCCCGAGGACGTTAAAAGCATTTGCCTGTCTGGAAACAAGGAAAATTGCATACCTGTCATGCACCCCATTAATATCAAACGCAGGTCAAAAATATTTGTTTGATCATTTTGCCGGAGCACAATGAAATAAAGTCATCACGTCGTTTTTCATATACCCGCTCGTCTGTCGGAAAAATTACCTGCGTGATGCGCTACGCAATTATTTCCATAAAGGGAAAGCGGGTGAATCTCGTGCACGTGCGGGGCACGTGATTCTTTTAGCGCCCTTCGCCGATCAATTTATTAAATTACTAGGGCGTATCGTTGTATAAATTATATGCGTACCTGCTGCTGGTTATATTAAATGCCGTGATTCACTCGAACTATATTGCATTCCCGAAAAAGTGGCTCTTGACGGATGAGCCGATGAGGATGATGCTCAGCGATTGACGTAATATGCACTTATTACTAGACACAAGAGGCAAAAGAATTATGAAGCTTGAAATTCAGATATTTCGTTAAAATTAATCAAATCAAATCGTCCTTTATTTCTGGTACATTCCAGAAATCTTAGACAAGTCAAAAAATTTGAGCTTCTAAGCCATTAGTAACTACTCTGACAGACGAAGATAGCAAATCTTTAGGAACGATTTTAGGGAAGAAGAAAGCAATAGAAAATTAGCTGTACCTGTTTGTCGGTTTAGTTCCCGGCACTCTGTATGTTCCGAATTCTGAAGCAACAGATAATAATGGTTCTGTATAAAATACGGAAATCAATTTTTAGCCGTCGGTGCTATAAAAACACTGTTTCCGACCTTTTAAATGACTACTACAGTCAAAATTTAAAAAACTTTGTGTTACGTTTAGACTAAAATTTCCTGTTACTAATGTCGATTTTTTTTAATTTTGTGTAACTGTTACAACAAAATTTTAGTTTAATACAACTTTGTGTTACTTTTAGATCAATATTTCTTGTTGCCAAGCCAAAATTAAAAAAATTCGTGTTACGTTTAGACTTATCAAACTTAAAATTTTTAAGATTTTGTGTCACTTCCAGAGCAATATTTCCTGTTACATTTCAGCTAAAATTTCCTATTACCAAAGTCGAAACTTAAAGGTTTGATGATACTTTCGGAACACAATTTCTTGTTACTAACCAAATTTTTTTTAATTTTGTGATACGCTTGGACTAGAATTTCGTGTTACTACAGTCAAAATTAAAACATTTTGTGTTACTCACTCTTAGATCAAAATTTCGTGTCATTAAGTCAAAATTTGAAAACTTCGTGTTATACTTTAGATTAAATTTTCGTGTTACTTAAGGCAAAACTTAAGAATTTCATGTTACTTTCGGATTAAATTTTCTTATTACTACATAAACATGTTTTAATTTTATGTTACAATTATACTTAAGTTTGGACTAAAAAGTCGGTTACCAAAGTCTAAATTCTTTACCTTTGTGTTACTTTTAGACCAACATTTCTTGTTACCAAAATCAAAATTTAAAAAAATTTCTTGTTACTACAGTCAAAATTAAAAAAAAAATTGTGTTACACACTCTTAGATCAAAATTTCGTGTCATTAAGTCAAAATTTGAAAACTTCGTGTTATACTTTAGATTAAATTTTCGTGTTATTTAAGGCAAAACTTAAGAATTTCGTGTTACTTTCGGATTAAATTTTCTTATTACTACGTAAACATGTTTTAATTTTATGTTACGATTATACTTAAGTTTGGAATAAAAAGTCTAAATTCTTTACCTTTGTGTTACTTTTAGACCAACATTTCTTGTTACCAAAATCAAAATTTAAAAAAAATTCTTGTTACTACAGTCAAAATTAAAAAAAAATTGTGTTACACACTCTTAGATCAAAATTTCGTGTCATTAAGTCAAAATTTGAAAACTTCGTGTTATACTTTAGATTAAATTTTCGTGTTACTTAAGGCAAAACTTAAGAATTTCGTGTTACTTTCGGATTAAATTTTCTTATTACTACGTAAACATGTTTTAATTTTATGTTACGATTATACTTAAGTTTGGACTAAAAAGTCTAAATTCTTTACCTTTGTGTTACTTTTAGACCAACATTTGTTGTTACCAAAATCAAAATTTAAACAAATTTCGTGTTACTAAAGTCAAAATTAAAAAAATTTGTGTTACACACTCTTAGATCAAAATTTCGTGTCATTAAGACAAAATTTGAAAACTTCGTGTTATACTTTAGATTAAATTTTCGTGTTACTTAAGGCAAAACTTAAGAATTTCATGTTACTTTCGGATTAAATTTTCTTATTACTACATAAACATGTTTTAATTTTATGTTACAATTATACTTAAGTTTGGACTAAAAAGTCGGTTACCAAAGTCTAAATTCTTTACCTTTGTGTTACTTTTAGACCAACATTTCTTGTTACCAAAATCAAAATTTAAAAAAATTTCTTGTTACTACAGTCAAAATTTAAGAAAAATTGTGTTACACACTCTTAGATCAAAATTTCGTGTCATTAAGTCAAAATTTGAAAACTTCGTGTTATACTTTAGATTAAATTTTCGTGTTACTTAAGGCAAAACTTAAGAATTTCGTGTTACTTTCGGATTAAATTTTCTTATTACTACGTAAACATGTTTTAATTTTATGTTACGATTATACTTAAGTTTGGACTAAAAAGTCGGTTACCAAAGTCTAAATTCTTTACCTTTGTGTTACGTTTAGACTAACATTTCTGTTAAGTACCAAATTCAAAGTTTTTAAATCTTGCTTTATGCTTTAGAGTAAATTTTCATTTTACTAGAGTCAAAACTTAAAAATTTGATGTTACTTTCGGATCAATATAATGTATTTCTGGATTCTACGTTAAATTTTTTTCATTTTGTGTTACGTTCAGACTACAATTTTGTATTACTACAGTCGAAGATTTAAAATTTCGTGTTACATTTAAACTAAAACTTGTTAGTAGTGTCAAAATTTTTAGATTTTGTGTTACTTTTAAAACACAAACTTGTGTTACTAATTTAAAATTATTAAATAATTTTGTGTAACGTTTAGACTAACATTGCAAGTCAAACTTTTTAGAATTTGTGTAACTTTTAGACCAAATTTTCGTGTAAGGTTAAGATTAAAATTTCCTGCTATTAAAGTCAAAATTTTTTAATTTTATGTTACATTTAGGCAACAATTTCTTGCTACCAAGTCAAAATTTTAACAATTTTGTGTTACGTTTAGACTAACATTTCAAGGCAAACCTTTGAGAATTTGTGTAACTTCCAGATCAAATTTTCGTGTATCGTTTAGATTAAAATTTCCTGTTACTAAAATAAAAATTTGTAAATTTTGTGTTACTTTTAGACTACAATTTCTTGTTACCAAGTCAAAATTAAACAATTTTGTGTTACGTTTAGGCTAACATTTAAAGTCAAAATTTTAAGGTTTTTTACACATATTTAAACGAAAATTTCGTGTTACCAAAGCCGAAACTTAAGAGTTTAATGACACTTTTGGAACACAATTTCTTGTTACTTAACAATTTTTTTTTTATTTTTGTTATACGTTTAGACTAGAATTTCGTGTTACTACAGTCAAAATTTAAAAATATTGTGTTACTCTTAGCCCAAAATTTTGCGTCATTAAGTACAAATTTAAAAAATTTTGTGTTACGTTTAGACTAAAATTTCCTGTTACTAATGTCAAAATTTTTAAATTTTGTGTAACTGTTAGAACAAAATTTTTCATTGCCAAGTCAAAATTAAAAAAATTAGTTATACATTTAGACTAACATTTTAAGTAAAAATTTTGATATTTTATTTAATTTTAGACCAAAATTTCTCGTTGCTAAGCAAACAGTTTTAAATTTCATGTTGCGCTTTAAAGTAAATTTTTGTCCTACTAAAGTCAAAACTTAAAAATTTGATGCTACTTTCGGATCAAAATTACTGGTTACTAACTAAACCTTTTTTTTATTTTGTGTTACGTTTAGACTAACAATTCAAGTCAAAATTTTGAAATTTTGTGTTACTTACTTACAGACCAAAATTTCTCATTGTGTATTACTCTGATTCTGTGTTACTTTCACAAAAATTCGTGTTACTAAAGTCAAAATTTAAACATTTGATGTTACCTTTAAAAAAAAATTTTTTGTTATTAAGTAAAATTTTTTTAATTTTGTGATTCGTTTAGACTAAAATTTCGTGATACTGCAGATTTTGTGTTAATTTTAAACGAAAATCTCCTGTTACTAATGTCGAAATTTAGTGTTACTGTTAGACCACAATTTTTTGTTAGCTTGTGTTACGCTTTAGGCAAAATTTCTGAATCACTAAAGTATGTATCCTAAGAAATTTTTTATTTAGAGCTCTATAAAACAACAGTTAATTACTTAGGTTTGAATTTGTTTAATTTAAGATATGATTCTCTCTAACAACAAACTCACTAGGGATATATCCAAAGCCTTTCAGGCTGTGAATTTACTGTTTTTTGGATTCATTTTTTCTTTCAATTAGTTAATAAAAATCATATCAATCAATACAATATCAAAACAATATCATTTTTTAATAGAATTGAAAAATGTTAAATTTAGCTGTTCGTAGAAACACTCCTTCAACCCCCCCCAAAGCTCTAGAGGCAGGAGATTGTATGCTTTATTCTCATATAACTCTTATAGTCACCAAATACTGGCCAAAGTAAGGGCTGTTCATTTAAAAATGTCAACTAGTTAGCTGTGAAATTTCAAAAGAAAAGGATGATAGCAAAAAGGGCATTTACTTTGATTATACACAATCTTTTTTGTCAAAAATGTATAGCTTTCTAGATGACGTTTTCTAATGAATGTATAATCGTAGGTGTGCATGAGCAACACCTAAGCAGCAATTTTATAGATGCGTGAGTCGTTATTGTCTGTCAATGAAACCAAAGAAATTGATGCAGAGACGCTGTATAATGCCGACGTTTCGGCACTAGATTAGTGCCATCCCCAGGACACTAAAATATTTAGAACATCATAAAATTAACGAGCACAAAACACAAAAGATTCTAATACGATAAATATCTTCTTCATTTAGTTTTTGTTTCAAATAAAAGTGTAAAAAGATGGATAAAAATAAGTTAGCAAGTATAACACATGCAACTTCACGCGCGTAAAACTCAACACATAAACATTTTTTATGGTTTTATGTTTACACTATACCAAAGAAGACCATTCATACACACTACAAGGCAGAATGTCATTGTTCAGCTCTATTGGTGGAGCGAAAAATTCATAAAGAAAACACGAAAAAAAGGAGGGTATTTCCTCTTTTTTCTCAATTTTCAACTTTGCCCGCCTGTAACTTTAGAACAAGTGGACTGATTAGAGTGAATCCAGCGGTTTCTTGTTTTGATGTTCTCTTCCACCTCCCACCAAAGAAAGTCTCGTAGGTTCAATAGTTTGGGAGACAGACCCCTTGAGATGTCGATTTTTAGCCAGTTTTAGAACGTGTTTTGAAAGAACTTAAAAATAAATTCCAATTTAGATAATAGTTTCATTTTTATTATGTTTGTTGCGTCCTCAGGGAATTGAAATCACTTCATTCCGAACAAAAAACAGCAAAAAAATAAAAATATTTTTTTCGAAATTGTGGGAAAGTGGGAGGAGGGAGTATAACCTTTTTTTCTCAATTTCTAAATTAAGCCAGCTGTAACTTTACAATGAGTGCACCAATTGAAGTGAATCTAACAGTCTCTTGTTCTTTTTGATGTCCTCTTTCACCTCCCACCACAGAAAGTCCCGTAAGTTCAACAGTTTGGGAAAGAGATTTCGGATATCGATTTTTAAGAACTTTTAGAACGTGCTTTGGAGGCATATAGAAAAAAGTTCCTTCATGAGAATAATTTCACTCCTATTATGTCTGCTACGTTCTCAGGGGATTGAAATCTCCTCATTCCGATCAAAACAACGAAAAAAAATTGTTTTGACCAAAAGTGGGAGTATTTCCCCTTTTTTCTCAATTTCTAAATTTGACCGCCTATAACTTTACAACGAGTACACCAATTGAAATGAATCCAACTCTTTCTTGTTGCCTTTGATGTTCTCTTTTACCTCCCACCAAAGAAAGTCCCGTAAGCTCAACAGTTTGGGAAATAGACCCCTTGGGATATAGATTTTTAATAACTTCTAGAACGTTATTTAGAAAAGAGTTCACTTATGGGACTAATTTCACTCTTATTATGTTTGTTACGTTCGCAAGGGATTGAAATCATCTGTTACCAATTAAAAGCAGCAGAAAAAAGATCTCAATTTTTTTTTAATTGACCAAAGGTGATTCCCTCTTTTTTTCTAAATTTTCACATTTGACCGCCCGAAACTTTAGAACAAGTGGACCGATTGGAGTGAATTTAATCGTGTTTTATTCTTTTTCACATCCTTTTTCACCTACCATCAAAGAAAATACCGTATATTTAACAGTTTGGGAGATAGACCCCTTCGAAAGTCGATTTTTATGCACTTTTAGAACGTGCTTTGGAGGCATTTAGAAAAAACTCCATTTAGGTATGAGAACATTTTCACTAATTTTGTGTGTTACTTTTACATGGAATTAAAATCTCTTAATTCCCATCAAAACCAAAAGAAAAAAAAATTCAAAAACTTTTTTCAAAATTGACCAAGAAATTCCACTTTTTTTGTTGCCAATTTCCAACTTTGGCCGCCTTCCGGCCTGCAACTTTAGAAGGAATAGACCGATTGGAGTGAATTTAATAGTTTCTTGTTATATTTGATGTCCTCTTTCACCTCCTTCCAAAGAAAGACTGCTATAAGTTAATGTGTTTTGTGTGGCGCCCTCTGACACAAGCCCTTTAATTTAAATGCATGCGATGTCTGCAAAACAGAGTCCTCTTATTTCCACATTGACTAATCAGATTTCGTTGTAGCAAGGACGATACACACACAGTGTTTTTATGTCCTTTGATTGTAGATATGGCAAATACTAAACCCAAATAAATCACATTTTATCTTGCCTTCTTACTGCATGTTTGAGTTCTTATACCTATAAAAGGAACCTTTACATTAGAAACATATCGATTTTGCTCGATCCTTAAAGTGTATCTTTGTTGCGTATAGATGTCGCCTGCAGCTTTGAAGTCTCTAAGTTATCGATTAAAATTTTCCCTTTATTGGGCGCCATCTAGTGAGTAATTTAAGTGTTACTATGCTACCAATTTTTTTTCTCTTTTATCACGTCATTCTGTTATATTAAAGCCAACTTGATGACTTTTATTCTTGCATGTTAAACGGTTGTTGTCACCGCTCGTCTAAAACATTTTTATTCGCCATTATGTCCAACAAATCTGTAGTAGAAAAATGTTGGGATTGTGCGGTAACTTTTATTTCGAACAAATACGCTTTCTCAGGTTTGGGCTCTTTCTTCAATAAAACTGTTTCGGTTTCTAATTCTTCAGACTTTATTGGTTGTACTTTCTTTAATACAGCTTTTACAGTTTCGGGTGTTTCTTTTCCTGTCTTCTTCTTAGGTTTGAAAACTGCTTTTAGAGATTCTTCTTATAGAATTTCTTATGGGACAGACTCCTTCCTTTCGGTAATTGCAATTTCTCTGGAGATTTCTCCATTTTTCTTCAAGTCATCATCGATAGTAAATAGACTTCGCTGGTTGGACGATCTTACCCTCATCCTATTCTTTCTGTGGTTTCGTTACCGCTTTTAATTTGTATTCTTTGGGTTCTTCCTCGGGTCTAGGTTTTTGTGAAGCGTTCTATGTAATTTCTTTTTCGGTCTCTTCCTTCCTCCCTTGGCATTGGTATACACTTTTTGATTAATATTTTCTCTATACCTAGTTTTTCTGGTTTTTCTGGCTGTGTTCTTTTTTTTACAAGTTTTTTCTTTCGTGATTTTCATGTTTTTTTTCAGAAGTACCTTTTTTTTCCGATACAATTGGTTTAATTTTAATGGTTCCTCCAGGAGTTTCCTGCTCTTTCTTTTCTTGAAGTTTCTTCAACACAACCGACGCTGCCATCCATATAAAAAGTTCCATCTTCTTCTTGACAAGTTTAAAAATAACAGGTTTAGCAGTTTCTTTCTCTAAATTTTTCTTGTCAATGCATCATTGACTTCCTCCGGCCTCTTCTTCTGGTTGTGGTCCACGTAAATTGAGCTTTTTCAACCTTTCTTAATTTTTCAGCTTCGTCTATATTTCTACATACTATGCGATTTTCTGACAGCCCCAGTGACGATGACTCAAAGAAACTGTACAATTCATCCACCATTGGTGGAAAATCCACCCAGATAATCCGGCTTTTCAAGTTAAGAATAGGCAGTTTTAGTTCTGTGGGTTCCACCATTTCTGGTGTCTTTGGGGCTTTTCTCAATTTGATGTCTGCTAATTTGGCTAGCTCGGGAGTGAGATCTATCACATTAACCTCAATTCATTGTTGTAATTAGCGTCCTTAAGTTATAAGTTGTTGGTGAAGTTAGCGGGATTAGGACAAATAATGCACCTATTCTTTATTTGAAAATGGCCGACGTTTTAACTATTTATTTAGT